>CAKNEX010000127.1:0-73505 GCA_930367185.1 Myathropa florea | reverse complement strand
ATTACGAACATTTTAAACCAAAAATCTTAATTCTAGGCCTACTAGTTTCCGAGAAAATGAAAAATAAACCAAATTATGCCATACTTTTAGCTGAAAATATGTATGTTATTGTGCGATGCACATATTTTTTCTCAAAAACGGTAAGTCTGGCGTGGTTTTGACCATAACAAGATTTGTAGAGGCATTCATTACGAACATTTTAAACTAAAAATCTTAATTCTAGGCCTACTAGTTTCCGAGAAAATGAAAATAAACCAAATTATGCCATACTTTTAGCTGAAAATATGTATGGTTATTGTGCGATGCACATATTTTTTCTCAAAAACGGTAAGTCTGGCGTGGTTTTGACCATAACAAGATTTGTAGAGGCATTCATTACGAACATTTTAAACCAAAAATCTTAATTCTAGGCCTACTAGTTTCCGAGAAAATGAAAATAAACCAAATATGCCATACTTTTAGCTGAAAATATGTAAAAATATGTATGTTATTGTGCGATGCACATATTTTTTCTCAAAAACGGTAAGTCTGGCGTGGTTTTGACCATAACAAGATTTGTAGAGGCATTCATTACGAACATTTTAAACCAAAAATCCTTAATTCTAGGCCTACTAGTTTCCGAGAAAATGAAAATAAACCAAATTATGCCATACTTTTAGCTGAAAATATGTATGTTATTGTGCGATGCACATATTTTTTCTCAAAAACGGTAAGTCTGGCGTGGTTTTGACCATAACAAGATTTGTAGAGGCATTCATTACGAACATTTTAAACCAAAAATCTTTATTCTAGGCCTACTAGTTTCCGAGAAAATGAAAATAAACCAAATTATGCCATACTTTTAGCTGAAAATATGTAAAAATATGTATGTTATTGTGCGATGCACATATTTTTTCTCAAAAACGGTAAGTCTGGCGTGGTTTTGACCATAACAAGATTTGTAGAGGCATTCATTACGAACATTTTAAACCAAAATCTTAATTCTAGGCCTACTAGTTTCCGAGAAAATGAAAATAAACCAAATTATGCCATACTTTTAGCTGAAAAATATGTATGTTTATTGTGCGATGCACATATTTTTTCTCAAAAACGGTAAGTCTGGCGTGGTTTTGACCATAACAAGATTTGTAGAGGCATTCATTACGAACATTTTAAACCAAAAATCTTAATTCTAGGCCTACTAGTTTCCGAGAAAATGAAAATAAACCAAATTATGCCATACTTTTAGCTGAAAATATGTAAAAATATGTATGTTATTGTGCGATGCACATATTTTTTCTCAAAAACGGTAAGTCTGGCGTGGTTTTGACCATAACAAGATTTGTAGAGGCATTCATTACGAACATTTTAAACCAAAAATCTTAATTCTAGGCCTACTAGTTTCCGAGAAAATGAAAATAAACCAAATTATGCCATACTTTTAGCTGAAAATATGTATGTTATTGTGCGATGCACATATTTTTTTCTCAAAAACGGTAAGTCTGGCGTGGTTTTGACCATAACAAGATTTGTAGAGGCATTCATTACGAACATTTTAAACCAAAAATCTTTATTCTAGGCCTACTAGTTTCCGAGAAAATGAAAATAAACCAAATTATGCCATACTTTTAGCTGAAAATATGTAAAAATATGTATGTTATTGTGCGATGCACATATTTTTTCTCAAAAACGGTAAGTCTGGCGTGGTTTTGACCATAACAAGATTTGTAGAGGCATTCATTACGAACATTTTAAACCAAAAATCTTAATTCTAGGCCTACTAGTTTCCGAGAAAATGAAAATAAACCAAATTATGCCATACTTTTAGCTGAAAATATGTATGTTATTGTGCGATGCACATATTTTTTCTCAAAAACGGTAAGTCTGGCGTGGTTTTGACCATAACAAGATTTGTAGAGGCATTCATTACGAACATTTTAAACTAAAAATCTTAATTCTAGGCCTACTAGTTTCCGAGAAAATGAAAATAAACCAAATTATGCCATACTTTTAGCTGAAAATATGTAAAAATAAGTATGTTATTGTGCGATGCACATATTTTTTCTCAAAAACGGTAAGTCTGGCGTGGTTTTGACCATAACAAGATTTGTAGAGGCATTCATTACGAACATTTTAAACCAAAAATCTTAATTCTAGGCCTACTAGTTTCCGAGAAAATGAAAATAAACCAAATTATGCCATACTTTTAGCTGAAAATATGTATGTTATTGTGCGATGCACATATTTTTTCTCAAAAACGGTAAGTCTGGCGTGGTTTTGACCATAACAAGATTTGTAGAGGCATTCATTACGAACATTTTAAACTAAAAATCTTAATTCTAGGCCTACTAGTTTCCGAGAAAATGAAAATAAACCAAATTATGCCATACTTTTAGCTGAAAATATGTATGTTATTGTGCGATGCACATATTTTTTCTCAAAAACGGTAAGTCTGGCGTGGTTTTGACCATAACAAGATTTGTAGAGGCATTCATTACGAACATTTTAAACCAAAAATCTTAATTCTAGGCCTACTAGTTTCCGAGAAAATGAAAATAAACCAAATTATGCCATACTTTTAGCTGAAAATATGTATGTTATTGTGCGATGCACATATTTTTTCTCAAAAACGGTAAGTCTGGCGTGGTTTTGACCATAACAAGATTTGTAGAGGCATTCATTACGAACATTTTAAACTAAAAATCTTAATTCTAGGCCTACTAGTTTCCGAGAAAATGAAAATAAACCAAATTATGCCATACTTTTAGCTGAAAATATGTAAAAATAAGTATGTTATTGTGCGATGCACATATTTTTTCTCAAAAACGGTAAGTCTGGCGTGGTTTTGACCATAACAAGATTTGTAGAGGCATTCATTACGAACATTTTAAACCAAAAATCTTAATTCTAGGCCTACTAGTTTCCGAGAAAATGAAAATAAACCAAATTATGCCATACTTTTAGCTGAAAATATGTATGTTATTGTGCGATGCACATATTTTTTCTCAAAAACGGTAAGTCTGGCGTGGTTTTGACCATAACAAGATTTGTAGAGGCATTCATTACGAACATTTTAAACCAAAAATCTTTATTCTAGGCCTACTAGTTTCCGAGAAAATGAAAATAAACCAAATTATGCCATACTTTTAGCTGAAAATATGTAAAAATATGTATGTTATTGTGCGATGCACATATTTTTTCTCAAAAACGGTAAGTCTGGCGTGGTTTTGACCATAACAAGATTTGTAGAGGCATTCATTACGAACATTTTAAACCAAAAATCTTAATTCTAGGCCTACTAGTTTCCGAGAAAATGAAAATAAACCAAATTATGCCATACTTTTAGCTGAAAATATGTATGTTATTGTGCGATGCACATATTTTTTCTCAAAAACGGTAAGTCTGGCGTGGTTTTGACCATAACAAGATTTGTAGAGGCATTCATTACGAACATTTTAAACTAAAAATCTTAATTCTAGGCCTACTAGTTTCCGAGAAAATGAAAATAAACCAAATTATGCCATACTTTTAGCTGAAAATATGTAAAAATAAGTATGTTATTGTGCGATGCACATATTTTTTCTCAAAAACGGTAAGTCTGGCGTGGTTTTGACCATAACAAGATTTGTAGAGGCATTCATTACGAACATTTTAAACCAAAAATCTTAATTCTAGGCCTTCTAGTTTCCGAGAAAATGAAAATAAACCAAATTATGCCATACTTTTAGCTGAAAATATGTATGTTATTGTGCGATGCACATATTTTTTCTCAAAAACGGTAAGTCTGGCGTGGTTTTGACCATAACAAGATTTGTAGAGGCATTCATTACGAACATTTTAAACTAAAAATCTTAATTCTAGGCCTACTAGTTTCCGAGAAAATGAAAATAAACCAAATTATGCCATACTTTTAGCTGAAAATATGTATGTTATTGTGCGATGCACATATTTTTTCTCAAAAACGGTAAGTCTGGCGTGGTTTTGACCATAACAAGATTTGTAGAGGCATTCATTACGAACATTTTAAACCAAAAATCTTAATTCTAGGCCTACTAGTTTCCGAGAAAATGAAAATAAACCAAATTATGCCATACTTTTAGCTGAAAATATGTAAAAATATGTATGTTATTGTGCGATGCACATATTTTTTCTCAAAAACGGTAAGTCTGGCGTGGTTTTGACCATAACAAGATTTGTAGAGGCATTCATTACGAACATTTTAAACCAAAAATCTTAATTCTAGGCCTACTAGTTTCCGAGAAAATGAAAATAAACCAAATTATGCCATACTTTTAGCTGAAAATATGTATGTTATTGTGCGATGCACATATTTTTTCTCAAAAACGGTAAGTCTGGCGTGGTTTTGACCATAACAAGATTTGTAGAGGCATTCATTACGAACATTTTAAACCAAAAATCTTTATTCTAGGCCTACTAGTTTCCGAGAAAATGAAAATAAACCAAATTATGCCATACTTTTAGCTGAAAATATGTAAAAATATGTATGTTATTGTGCGATGCACATATTTTTTCTCAAAAACGGTAAGTCTGGCGTGGTTTTGACCATAACAAGATTTGTAGAGGCATTCATTACGAACATTTTAAACCAAAAATCTTAATTCTAGGCCTACTAGTTTCCGAGAAAATGAAAATAAACCAAATTATGCCATACTTTTAGCTGAAAATATGTATGTTATTGTGCGATGCACATATTTTTTCTCAAAAACGGTAAGTCTGGCGTGGTTTTGACCATAACAAGATTTGTAGAGGCATTCATTACGAACATTTTAAACCAAAAATCTTAATTCTAGGCCTACTAGTTTCCGAGAAAATGAAAATAAACCAAATTATGCCATACTTTTAGCTGAAAATATGTAAAAATATGTATGTTATTGTGCGATGCACATATTTTTTCTCAAAAACGGTAAGTCTGGCGTGGTTTTGACCATAACAAGATTTGTAGAGGCATTCATTACGAACATTTTAAACCAAAAATCTTAATTCTAGGCCTACTAGTTTCCGAGAAAATGAAAATAAACCAAATTATGCCATACTTTTAGCTGAAAATATGTATGTTATTGTGCGATGCACATATTTTTTCTCAAAAACGGTAAGTCTGGCGTGGTTTTGACCATAACAAGATTTGTAGAGGCATTCATTACGAACATTTTAAACCAAAAATCTTTATTCTAGGCCTACTAGTTTCCGAGAAAATGAAAATAAACCAAATTATGCCATACTTTTAGCTGAAAATATGTAAAAATATGTATGTTATTGTGCGATGCACATATTTTTTCTCAAAAACGGTAAGTCTGGCGTGGTTTTGACCATAACAAGATTTGTAGAGGCATTCATTACGAACATTTTAAACCAAAAATCTTAATTCTAGGCCTACTAGTTTCCGAGAAAATGAAAATAAACCAAATTATGCCATACTTTTAGCTGAAAATATGTATGTTATTGTGCGATGCACATATTTTTTCTCAAAAACGGTAAGTCTGGCGTGGTTTTGACCATAACAAGATTTGTAGAGGCATTCATTACGAACATTTTAAACTAAAAATCTTAATTCTAGGCCTACTAGTTTCCGAGAAAATGAAAATAAACCAAATTATGCCATACTTTTAGCTGAAAATATGTAAAAATAAGTATGTTATTGTGCGATGCACATATTTTTTCTCAAAAACGGTAAGTCTGGCGTGGTTTTGACCATAACAAGATTTGTAGAGGCATTCATTACGAACATTTTAAACCAAAAATCTTAATTCTAGGCCTACTAGTTTCCGAGAAAATGAAAATAAACCAAATTATGCCATACTTTTAGCTGAAAATATGTATGTTATTGTGCGATGCACATATTTTTTCTCAAAAACGGTAAGTCTGGCGTGGTTTTGACCATAACAAGATTTGTAGAGGCATTCATTACGAACATTTTAAACTAAAAATCTTAATTCTAGGCCTACTAGTTTCCGAGAAAATGAAAATAAACCAAATTATGCCATACTTTTAGCTGAAAATATGTATGTTATTGTGCGATGCACATATTTTTTCTCAAAAACGGTAAGTCTGGCGTGGTTTTGACCATAACAAGATTTGTAGAGGCATTCATTACGAACATTTTAAACCAAAAATCTTAATTCTAGGCCTACTAGTTTCCGAGAAAATGAAAATAAACCAAATTATGCCATACTTTTAGCTGAAAATATGTATGTTATTGTGCGATGCACATATTTTTTCTCAAAAACGGTAAGTCTGGCGTGGTTTTGACCATAACAAGATTTGTAGAGGCATTCATTACGAACATTTTAAACCAAAAATCTTTATTCTAGGCCTACTAGTTTCCGAGAAAATGAAAATAAACCAAATTATGCCATACTTTTAGCTGAAAATATGTAAAAATATGTATGTTATTGTGCGATGCACATATTTTTTCTCAAAAACGGTAAGTCTGGCGTGGTTTTGACCATAACAAGATTTGTAGAGGCATTCATTACGAACATTTTAAACCAAAAATCTTAATTCTAGGCCTACTAGTTTCCGAGAAAATGAAAATAAACCAAATTATGCCATACTTTTAGCTGAAAATATGTATGTTATTGTGCGATGCACATATTTTTTCTCAAAAACGGTAAGTCTGGCGTGGTTTTGACCATAACAAGATTTGTAGAGGCATTCATTACGAACATTTTAAACCAAAAATCTTAATTCTAGGCCTACTAGTTTCCGAGAAAATGAAAATAAACCAAATTATGCCATACTTTTAGCTGAAAATATGTAAAAATAAGTATGTTATTGTGCGATGCACATATTTTTTCTCAAAAACGGTAAGTCTGGCGTGGTTTTGACGATAACAAGATTTGTAGAGGCATTCATTACGAACATTTTAAACCAAAAATCTTAATTCTAGGCCTACTAGTTTCCGAGAAAATGAAAATAAACCAAATTATGCCATACTTTTAGCTGAAAATATGTATGTTATTGTGCGATGCACATATTTTTTCTCAAAAACGGTAAGTCTGGCGTGGTTTTGACCATAACAAGATTTGTAGAGGCATTCATTACGAACATTTTAAACTAAAAATCTTAATTCTAGGCCTACTAGTTTCCGAGAAAATGAAAATAAACCAAATTATGCCATACTTTTAGCTGAAAATATGTATGTTATTGTGCGATGCACATATTTTTTCTCAAAAACGGTAAGTCTGGCGTGGTTTTGACCATAACAAGATTTGTAGAGGCATTCATTACGAACATTTTAAACCAAAAATCTTAATTCTAGGCCTACTAGTTTCCGAGAAAATGAAAATAAACCAAATTATGCCATACTTTTAGCTGAAAATATGTATGTTATTGTGCGATGCACATATTTTTTCTCAAAAACGGTAAGTCTGGCGTGGTTTTGACCATAACAAGATTTGTAGAGGCATTCATTACGAACATTTTAAACCAAAAATCTTAATTCTAGGCCTACTAGTTTCCGAGAAAATGAAAATAAACCAAATTATGCCATACTTTTAGCTGAAAATATGTAAAAATATGTATGTTATTGTGCGATGCACATATTTTTTCTCAAAAACGGTAAGTCTGGCGTGGTTTTGACCATAACAAGATTTGTAGAGGCATTCATTACGAACATTTTAAACCAAAAATCTTAATTCTAGGCCTACTAGTTTCCGAGAAAATGAAAATAAACCAAATTATGCCATACTTTTAGCTGAAAATATGTATGTTATTGTGCGATGCACATATTTTTTCTCAAAAACGGTAAGTCTGGCGTGGTTTTGACCATAACAAGATTTGTAGAGGCATTCATTACGAACATTTTAAACCAAAAATCTTAATTCTAGGCCTACTAGTTTCCGAGAAAATGAAAATAAACCAAATTATGCCATACTTTTAGCTGAAAATATGTATGTTATTGTGCGATGCACATATTTTTTCTCAAAAACGGTAAGTCTGGCGTGGTTTTGACCATAACAAGATTTGTAGAGGCATTCATTACGAACATTTTAAACTAAAAATCTTAATTCTAGGCCTACTAGTTTCCGAGAAAATGAAAATAAACCAAATTATGCCATACTTTTAGCTGAAAATATGTAAAAATATGTATGTTATTGTGCGATGCACATATTTTTTCTCAAAAACGGTAAGTCTGGCGTGGTTTTGACCATAACAAGATTTGTAGAGGCATTCATTACGAACATTTTAAACCAAAAATCTTAATTCTAGGCCTACTAGTTTCCGAGAAAATGAAAATAAACCAAATTATGCCATACTTTTAGCTGAAAATATGTATGTTATTGTGCGATGCACATATTTTTTCTCAAAAACGGTAAGTCTGGCGTGGTTTTGACCATAACAAGATTTGTAGAGGCATTCATTACGAACATTTTAAACCAAAAATCTTAATTCTAGGCCTACTAGTTTCCGAGAAAATGAAAATAAACCAAATTATGCCATACTTTTAGCTGAAAATATGTATGTTATTGTGCGATGCACATATTTTTTCTCAAAAACGGTAAGTCTGGCGTGGTTTTGACCATAACAAGATTTGTAGAGGCATTCATTACGAACATTTTAAACCAAAAATCTTAATTCTAGGCCTACTAGTTTCCGAGAAAATGAAAATAAACCAAATTATGCCATACTTTTAGCTGAAAATATGTATGTTATTGTGCGATGCACATATTTTTTCTCAAAAACGGTAAGTCTGGCGTGGTTTTGACCATAACAAGATTTGTAGAGGCATTCATTACGAACATTTTAAACCAAAAATCTTTATTCTAGGCCTACTAGTTTCCGAGAAAATGAAAATAAACCAAATTATGCCATACTTTTAGCTGAAAATATGTATGTTATTGTGCGATGCACATATTTTTTCTCAAAAACGGTAAGTCTGGCGTGGTTTTGACCATAAAAAGATTTGTAGAGGCATTCATTACGAACATTTTAAACCAAAAATCTTAATTCTAGGCCTACTAGTTTCCGAGAAAATGAAAATAAACCAAATTATGCCATACTTTTAGCTGAAAATATGTATGTTATTGTGCGATGCACATATTTTTTCTCAAAAACGGTAAGTCTGGCGTGGTTTTGACCATAACAAGATTTGTAGAGGCATTCATTACGAACATTTTAAACCAAAAATCTTAATTCTAGGCCTACTAGTTTCCGAGAAAATGAAAATAAACCAAATTATGCAATACTTTTAGCTGAAAATATGTAAAAATATGTATGTTATTGTGCGATGCACATATTTTTTCTCAAAAACGGTAAGTCTGGCGTGGTTTTGACCATAACAAGATTTGTAGAGGCATTCATTACGAACATTTTAAACCAAAAATCTTAATTCTAGGCCTACTAGTTTCCGAGAAAATGAAAATAAACCAAATTATGCCATACTTTTAGCTGAAAATATGTATGTTATTGTGCGATGCACATATTTTTTCTCAAAAACGGTAAGTCTGGCGTGGTTTTGACCATAACAAGATTTGTAGAGGCATTCATTACGAACATTTTAAACCAAAAATCTTAATTCTAGGCCTACTAGTTTCCGAGAAAATGAAAATAAACCAAATTATGCCATACTTTTAGCTGAAAATATGTAAAAATATGTATGTTATTGTGCGATGCACATATTTTTTCTCAAAAACGGTAAGTCTGGCGTGGTTTTGACCATAACAAGATTTGTAGAGGCATTCATTACGAACATTTTAAACCAAAAATCTTAATTCTAGGCCTACTAGTTTCCGAGAAAATGAAAATAAACCAAATTATGCCATACTTTTAGCTCAAAATATGTAAAAATATGTATGTTATTGTGCGATGCACATATTTTTTCTCAAAAACGGTAAGTCTGGCGTGGTTTTGACCATAACAAGATTTGTAGAGGCATTCATTACGAACATTTTAAACCAAAAATCTTAATTCTAGGCCTACTAGTTTCCGAGAAAATGAAAATAAACCAAATTATGCCATACTTTTAGCTGAAAATATGTAAAAATATGTATGTTATTGTGCGATGCACATATTTTTTCTCAAAAACGGTAAGTCTGGCGTGGTTTTGACCATAACAAGATTTGTAGAGGCATTCATTACGAACATTTTAAACCAAAAATCTTTATTCTAGGCCTACTAGTTTCCGAGAAAATGAAAATAAACCAAATTATGCCATACTTTTAGCTGAAAATATGTAAAAATATGTATGTTATTGTGCGATGCACATATTTTTTCTCAAAAACGGTAAGTCTGGCGTGGTTTTGACCATAACAAGATTTGTAGAGGCATTCATTACGAACATTTTAAACCAAAAATCTTAATTCTAGGCCTACTAGTTTCCGAGAAAATGAAAATAAACCAAATTATGCCATACTTTTAGCTGAAAATATGTAAAAATATGTATGTTATTGTGCGATGCACATATTTTTTCTCAAAAACGGTAAGTCTGGCGTGGTTTTGACCATAACAAGATTTGTAGAGGCATTCATTACGAACATTTTAAACCAAAAATCTTTATTCTAGGCCTACTAGTTTCCGAGAAAATGAAAATAAACCAAATTATGCCATACTTTTAGCTGAAAATATGTATGTTATTGTGCGATGCACATATTTTTTCTCAAAAACGGTAAGTCTGGCGTGGTTTTGACCATAACAAGATTTGTAGAGGCATTCATTACGAACATTTTAAACCAAAAATCTTAATTCTAGGCCTACTAGTTTCCGAGAAAATGAAAATAAACCAAATTATGCCATACTTTTAGCTGAAAATATGTATGTTATTGTGCGATGCACATATTTTTTCTCAAAAACGGTAAGTCTGGCGTGGTTTTGACCATAACAAGATTTGTAGAGGCATTCATTACGAACATTTTAAACCAAAAATCTTAATTCTAGGCCTACTAGTTTCCGAGAAAATGAAAATAAACCAAATTATGCCATACTTTTAGCTGAAAATATGTATGTTATTGTGCGATGCACATATTTTTTCTCAAAAACGGTAAGTCTGGCGTGGTTTTGACCATAACAAGATTTGTAGAGGCATTCATTACGAACATTTTAAACCAAAAATCTTAATTCTAGGCCTACTAGTTTCCGAGAAAATGAAAATAAACCAAATTATGCCATACTTTTAGCTGAAAATATGTATGTTATTGTGCGATGCACATATTTTTTCTCAAAAACGGTAAGTCTGGCGTGATTTTGACCATAACAAGATTTGTAGAGGCATTCATTACGAACATTTTAAACCAAAAATCTTAATTCTAGGCCTACTAGTTTCCGAGAAAATGAAAATAAACCAAATTATGCCATACTTTTAGCTGAAAATATGTAAAAATATGTATGTTATTGTGCGATGCACATATTTTTTCTCAAAAACGGTAAGTCTGGCGTGGTTTTGACCATAACAAGATTTGTAGAGGCATTCATTACGAACATTTTAAACCAAAAATCTTAATTCTAGGCCTACTAGTTTCCGAGAAAATGAAAATAAACCAAATTATGCCATACTTTTAGCTGAAAATATGTAAAAATATGTATGTTATTGTGCGATGCACATATTTTTTCTCAAAAACGGTAAGTCTGGCGTGGTTTTGACCATAACAAGATTTGTAGAGGCATTCATTACGAACATTTTAAACCAAAAATCTTAATTCTAGGCCTACTAGTTTCCGAGAAAATGAAAATAAACCAAATTATGCCATACTTTTAGCTGAAAATATGTATGTTATTGTGCGATGCACATATTTTTTCTCAAAAACGGTAAGTCTGGCGTGGTTTTGACCATAACAAGATTTGTAGAGGCATTCATTACGAACATTTTAAACCAAAAATCTTTATTCTAGGCCTACTAGTTTCCGAGAAAATGAAAATAAACCAAATTATGCCATACTTTTAGCTGAAAATATGTAAAAATATGTATGTTATTGTGCGATGCACATATTTTTTCTCAAAAACGGTAAGTCTGGCGTGGTTTTGACCATAACAAGATTTGTAGAGGCATTCATTACGAACATTTTAAACCAAAAATCTTAATTCTAGGCCTACTAGTTTCCGAGAAAATGAAAATAAACCAAATTATGCCATACTTTTAGCTGAAAATATGTATGTTATTGTGCGATGCACATATTTTTTCTCAAAAACGGTAAGTCTGGCGTGGTTTTGACCATAACAAGATTTGTAGAGGCATTCATTACGAACATTTTAAACCAAAAATCTTTATTCTAGGCCTACTAGTTTCCGAGAAAATGAAAATAAACCAAATTATGCCATACTTTTAGCTGAAAATATGTAAAAATATGTATGTTATTGTGCGATGCACATATTTTTTCTCAAAAACGGTAAGTCTGGCGTGGTTTTGACCATAACAAGATTTGTAGAGGCATTCATTACGAACATTTTAAACTAAAAATCTTAATTCTAGGCCTACTAGTTTCCGAGAAAATGAAAATAAACCAAATTATGCCATACTTTTAGCTGAAAATATGTAAAAATATGTATGTTATTGTGCGATGCACATATTTTTTCTCAAAAACGGTAAGTCTGGCGTGGTTTTGACCATAACAAGATTTGTAGAGGCATTCATTACGAACATTTTAAACCAAAAATCTTAATTCTAGGCCTACTAGTTTCCGAGAAAATGAAAATAAACCAAATTATGCCATACTTTTAGCTGAAAATATGTATGTTATTGTGCGATGCACATATTTTTTCTCAAAAACGGTAAGTCTGGCGTGGTTTTGACCATAACAAGATTTGTAGAGGCATTCATTACGAACATTTTAAACCAAAAATCTTAATTCTAGGCCTACTAGTTTCCGAGAAAATGAAAATAAACCAAATTATGCCATACTTTTAGCTGAAAATATGTAAAAATATGTATGTTATTGTGCGATGCACATATTTTTTCTTAAAAACGGTAAGTCTGGCGTGGTTTTGACCATAACAAGATTTGTAGAGGCATTCATTACGAACATTTTAAACCAAAAATCTTAATTCTAGGCCTACTAGTTTCCGAGAAAATGAAAATAAACCAAATTATGCCATACTTTTAGCTGAAAATATGTAAAAATATGTATGTTATTGTGCGATGCACATATTTTTTCTCAAAAACGGTAAGTCTGGCGTGGTTTTGACCATAACAAGATTTGTAGAGGCATTCATTACGAACATTTTAAACCAAAAATCTTAATTCTAGGCCTACTAGTTTCCGAGAAAATGAAAATAAACCAAATTATGCCATACTTTTAGCTGAAAATATGTAAAAATATGTATGTTATTGTGCGATGCACATATTTTTTCTCAAAAACGGTAAGTCTGGCGTGGTTTTGACCATAACAAGATTTGTAGAGGCATTCATTACGAACATTTTAAACCAAAAATCTTAATTCTAGGCCTACTAGTTTCCGAGAAAATGAAAATAAACCAAATTATGCCTAACTTTTAGCTGAAAATATGTAAAAATATGTATGTTATTGTGCGATGCACATATTTTTTCTCAAAAACGGTAAGTCTGGCGTGGTTTTGACCATAACAAGATTTGTAGAGGCATTCATTACGAACATTTTAAACCAAAAATCTTAATTCTAGGCCTACTAGTTTCCGAGAAAATGAAAATAAACCAAATTATGCAATACTTTTAGCTGAAAATATGTAAAAATATGTATGTTATTGTGCGATGCACATATTTTTTCTCAAAAACGGTAAGTCTGGCGTGGTTTTGACCATAACAAGATTTGTAGAGGCATTCATTACGAACATTTTAAACCAAAAATCTTAATTCTAGGCCTACTAGTTTCCGAGAAAATGAAAATAAACCAAATTATGCCATACTTTTAGCTGAAAATATGTAAAAATATGTATGTTATTGTGCGATGCACATATTTTTTCTCAAAAACGGTAAGTCTGGCGTGGTTTTGACCATAACAAGATTTGTAGAGGCATTCATTACGAACATTTTAAACCAAAAATCTTAATTCTAGGCCTACTAGTTTCCGAGAAAATGAAAATAAACCAAATTATGCCATACTTTTAGCTGAAAATATGTAAAAATATGTATGTTATTGTGCGATGCACATATTTTTTCTCAAAAACGGTAAGTCTGGCGTGGTTTTGACCATAACAAGATTTGTAGAGGCATTCATTACGAACATTTTAAACCAAAAATCTTAATTCTAGGCCTACTAGTTTCCGAGAAAATGAAAATAAACCAAATTATGCCATACTTTTAGCTGAAAATATGTATGTTATTGTGCGATGCACATATTTTTTCTCAAAAACGGTAAGTCTGGCGTGGTTTTGACCATAACAAGATTTGTAGAGGCATTCATTACGAACATTTTAAACCAAAAATCTTAATTCTAGGCCTACTAGTTTCCGAGAAAATGAAAATAAACCAAATTATGCCATACTTTTAGCTGAAAATATGTAAAAATATGTATGTTATTGTGCGATGCACATATTTTTTCTCAAAAACGGTAAGTCTGGCGTGGTTTTGACCATAACAAGATTTGTAGAGGCATTCATTACGAACATTTTAAACCAAAAATCTTAATTCTAGGCCTACTAGTTTCCGAGAAAATGAAAATAAACCAAATTATGCCATACTTTTAGCTGAAAATATGTAAAAATATGTATGTTATTGTGCGATGCACATATTTTTTCTCAAAAACGGTAAGACGGGCGTGGTTTTGACCATAACAAGATTTGTAGAGGCATTCATTACGAACATTTTAAACCAAAAATCTTAATTCTAGGCCTACTAGTTTCCGAGAAAATGAAAATAAACCAAATTATGCCATACTTTTAGCTGAAAATATGTAAAAATATGTATGTTATTGTGCGATGCACATATTTTTTCTCAAAAACGGTAAGTCTGGCGTGGTTTTGACCATAACAAGATTTGTAGAGGCATTCATTACGAACATTTTAAACCAAAAATCTTTATTCTAGGCCTACTAGTTTCCGAGAAAATGAAAATAAACCAAATTATGCCATACTTTTAGCTGAAAATATGTAAAAATATGTATGTTATTGTGCGATGCACATATTTTTTCTCAAAAACGGTAAGTCTGGCGTTGTTTTGACCATAACAAGATTTGTAGAGGCATTCATTACGAACATTTTAAACCAAAAATCTTAATTCTAGGCCTACTAGTTTCCGAGAAAATGAAAATAAACCAAATTATGCCATACTTTTAGCTGAAAATATGTATGTTATTGTGCGATGCACATATTTTTTCTCAAAAACGGTAAGTCTGGCGTGGTTTTGACCATAACAAGATTTGTAGAGGCATTCATTACGAACATTTTAAACCAAAAATCTTAATTCTAGGCCTACTAGTTTCCGAGAAAATGAAAATAAACCAAATTATGCCATACTTTTAGCTGAAAATATGTATGTTATTGTGCGATGCACATATTTTTTCTCAAAAACGGTAAGTCTGGCGTGGTTTTGACCATAACAAGATTTGTAGAGGCATTCATTACGAACATTTTAAACCAAAAATCTTTATTCTAGGCCTACTAGTTTCCGAGAAAATGAAAATAAACCAAATTATGCCATACTTTTAGCTGAAAATATGTAAAAATATGTATGTTATTGTGCGATGCACATATTTTTTCTCAAAAACGGTAAGTCTGGCGTTGTTTTGACCATAACAAGATTTGTAGAGGCATTCATTACGAACATTTTAAACCAAAAATCTTAATTCTAGGCCTACTAGTTTCCGAGAAAATGAAAATAAACCAAATTATGCCATACTTTTAGCTGAAAATATGTATGTTATTGTGCGATGCACATATTTTTTCTCAAAAACGGTAAGTCTGGCGTGGTTTTGACCATAACAAGATTTGTAGAGGCATTCATTACGAACATTTTAAACCAAAAATCTTAATTCTAGGCCTACTAGTTTCCGAGAAAATGAAAATAAACCAAATTATGCCATACTTTTAGCTGAAAATATGTATGTTATTGTGCGATGCACATATTTTTTCTCAAAAACGGTAAGTCTGGCGTGGTTTTGACCATAACAAGATTTGTAGAGGCATTCATTACGAACATTTTAAACCAAAAATCTTAATTCTAGGCCTACTAGTTTCCGAGAAAATGAAAATAAACCAAATTATGCCATACTTTTAGCTGAAAATATGTAAAAATATGTATGTTATTGTGCGATGCACATATTTTTTCTCAAAAACGGTAAGTCTGGCGTGGTTTTGACCATAACAAGATTTGTAGAGGCATTCATTACGAACATTTTAAAACCAAAAATCTTAATTCTAGGCCTACTAGTTTCCGAGAAAATGAAAATAAACCAAATTATGCCATACTTTTAGCTGAAAATATGTATGTTATTGTGCGATGCACATATTTTTTCTCAAAAACGGTAAGTCTGGCGTGGTTTTGACCATAACAAGATTTGTAGAGGCATTCATTACGAACATTTTAAACCAAAAATCTTTATTCTAGGCCTACTAGTTTCCGAGAAAATGAAAATAAACCAAATTATGCCATACTTTTAGCTGAAAATATGTAAAAATATGTATGTTATTGTGCGATGCACATATTTTTTCTCAAAAACGGTAAGTCTGGCGTGGTTTTGACCATAACAAGATTTGTAGAGGCATTCATTACGAACATTTTAAACTAAAAATCTTAATTCTAGGCCTACTAGTTTCCGAGAAAATGAAAATAAACCAAATTATGCAATACTTTTAGCTGAAAATATGTAAAAATATGTATGTTATTGTGCGATGCACATATTTTTTCTCAAAAACGGTAAGTCTGGCGTGGTTTTGACCATAACAAGATTTGTAGAGGCATTCATTACGAACATTTTAAACCAAAAATCTTAATTCTAGGCCTACTAGTTTCCGAGAAAATGAAAATAAACCAAATTATGCCATACTTTTAGCTGAAAATATGTAAAAATATGTATGTTATTGTGCGATGCACATATTTTTTCTCAAAAACGGTAAGTCTGGCGTGGTTTTGACCATAACAAGATTTGTAGAGGCATTCATTACGAACATTTTAAACCAAAAATCTTAATTCTAGGCCTACTAGTTTCCGAGAAAATGAAAATAAACCAAATTATGCCATACTTTTAGCTGAAAATATGTAAAAATATGTAGTTATTGTGCGATGCACATATTTTTTCTCAAAAACGGTAAGACGGGCGTGGTTTTGACCATAACAAGATTTGTAGAGGCATTCATTACGAACATTTTAAACCAAAAATCTTAATTCTAGGCCTACTAGTTTCCGAGAAAATGAAAATAAACCAAATTATGCCATACTTTTAGCTGAAAATATGTAAAAATATGTATGTTATTGTGCGATGCACATATTTTTTCTCAAAAACGGTAAGTCTGGCGTGGTTTTGACCATAACAAGATTTGTAGAGGCATTCATTACGAACATTTTAAACCAAAAATCTTAATTCTAGGCCTACTAGTTTCCGAGAAAATGAAAATAAACCAAATTATGCCATACTTTTAGCTGAAAATATGTAAAAATATGTATGTTATTGTGCGATGCACATATTTTTTCTCAAAAACGGTAAGTCTGGCGTGGTTTTGACCATAACAAGATTTGTAGAGGCATTCATTACGAACATTTTAAACCAAAAATCTTAATTCTAGGCCTACTAGTTTCCGAGAAAATGAAAATAAACCAAATTATGCCATACTTTTAGCTGAAAATATGTATGTTATTGTGCGATGCACATATTTTTTCTCAAAAACGGTAAGTCTGGCGTGGTTTTGACCATAACAAGATTTGTAGAGGCATTCATTACGAACATTTTAAACCAAAAATCTTTATTCTAGGCCTACTAGTTTCCGAGAAAATGAAAATAAACCAAATTATGCCATACTTTTAGCTGAAAATATGTAAAAATATGTATGTTATTGTGCGATGCACATATTTTTTCTCAAAAACGGTAAGTCTGGCGTGGTTTTGACCATAACAAGATTTGTAGAGGCATTCATTACGAACATTTTAAACTAAAAATCTTAATTCTAGGCCTACTAGTTTCCGAGAAAATGAAAATAAACCAAATTATGCAATACTTTTAGCTGAAAATATGTAAAAATATGTATGTTATTGTGCGATGCACATATTTTTTCTCAAAAACGGTAAGTCTGGCGTGGTTTTGACCATAACAAGATTTGTAGAGGCATTCATTACGAACATTTTAAACCAAAAATCTTAATTCTAGGCCTACTAGTTTCCGAGAAAATGAAAATAAACCAAATTATGCCATACTTTTAGCTGAAAATATGTAAAAATATGTATGTTATTGTGCGATGCACATATTTTTTCTCAAAAACGGTAAGTCTGGCGTGGTTTTGACCATAACAAGATTTGTAGAGGCATTCATTACGAACATTTTAAACCAAAAATCTTAATTCTAGGTCTACTAGTTTCCGAGAAAATGAAAATAAACCAAATTATGCCATACTTTTAGCTGAAAATATGTAAAAATATGTATGTTATTGTGCGATGCACATATTTTTTCTCAAAAACGGTAAGACGGGCGTGGTTTTGACCATAACAAGATTTGTAGAGGCATTCATTACGAACATTTTAAACCAAAAATCTTAATTCTAGGCCTACTAGTTTCCGAGAAAATGAAAATAAACCAAATTATGCCATACTTTTAGCTGAAAATATGTAAAAATATGTATGTTATTGTGCGATGCACATATTTTTTCTCAAAAACGGTAAGTCTGGCGTGGTTTTGACCATAACAAGATTTGTAGAGGCATTCATTACGAACATTTTAAACCAAAAATCTTTATTCTAGGCCTACTAGTTTCCGAGAAAATGAAAATAAACCAAATTATGCCATACTTTTAGCTGAAAATATGTAAAAATATGTATGTTATTGTGCGATGCACATATTTTTTCTCAAACACGGTAAGTCTGGCGTTGTTTTGACCATAACAAGATTTGTAGAGGCATTCATTACGAACATTTTAAACCAAAAATCTTAATTCTAGGCCTACTAGTTTCCGAGAAAATGAAAATAAACCAAATTATGCCATACTTTTAGCTGAAAATATGTATGTTATTGTGCGATGCACATATTTTTTCTCAAAAACGGTAAGTCTGGCGTGGTTTTGACCATAACAAGATTTGTAGAGGCATTCATTACGAACATTTTAAACCAAAAATCTTAATTCTAGGCCTACTAGTTTCCGAGAAAATGAAAATAAACCAAATTATGCCATACTTTTAGCTGAAAATATGTATGTTATTGTGCGATGCACATATTTTTTCTCAAAAACGGTAAGTCTGGCGTGGTTTTGACCATAACAAGATTTGTAGAGGCATTCATTACGAACATTTTAAACCAAAAATCTTAATTCTAGGCCTACTAGTTTCCGAGAAAATGAAAATAAACCAAATTATGCCATACTTTTAGCTGAAAATATGTATGTTATTGTGCGATGCACATATTTTTTCTCAAAAACGGTAAGTCTGGCGTGATTTTGACCATAACAAGATTTGTAGAGGCATTCATTACGAACATTTTAAACCAAAAATCTTTATTCTAGGCCTACTAGTTTCCGAGAAAATGAAAATAAACCAAATTATGCCATACTTTTAGCTGAAAATATGTATGTTATTGTGCGATGCACATATTTTTTCTCAAAAACGGTAAGTCTGGCGTGGTTTTGACCATAACAAGATTTGTAGAGGCATTCATTACGAACATTTTAAACCAAAAATCTTAATTCTAGGCCTACTAGTTTCCGAGAAAATGAAAATAAACCAAATTATGCCATACTTTTAGCTGAAAATATGTAAAAATATGTATGTTATTGTGCGATGCACATATTTTTTCTCAAAAACGGTAAGTCTGGCGTGGTTTTGACCATAACAAGATTTGTAGAGGCATTCATTACGAACATTTTAAACCAAAAATCTTAATTCTAGGCCTACTAGTTTCCGAGAAAATGAAAATAAACCAAATTATGCCATACTTTTAGCTGAAAATATGTATGTTATTGTGCGATGCACATATTTTTTCTCAAAAACGGTAAGTCTGGCGTGGTTTTGACCATAACAAGATTTGTAGAGGCATTCATTACGAACATTTTAAACCAAAAATCTTTATTCTAGGCCTACTAGTTTCCGAGAAAATGAAAATAAACCAAATTATGCCATACTTTTAGCTGAAAATATGTAAAAATATGTATGTTATTGTGCGATGCACATATTTTTTCTCAAAAACGGTAAGTCTGGCGTGGTTTTGACCATAACAAGATTTGTAGAGGCATTCATTACGAACATTTTAAACTAAAAATCTTAATTCTAGGCCTACTAGTTTCCGAGAAAATGAAAATAAACCAAATTATGCAATACTTTTAGCTGAAAATATGTAAAAATATGTATGTTATTGTGCGATGCACATATTTTTTCTCAAAAACGGTAAGTCTGGCGTGGTTTTGACCATAACAAGATTTGTAGAGGCATTCATTACGAACATTTTAAACCAAAAATCTTAATTCTAGGCCTACTAGTTTCCGAGAAAATGAAAATAAACCAAATTATGCCATACTTTTAGCTGAAAATATGTAAAAATATGTATGTTATTGTGCGATGCACATATTTTTTCTCAAAAACGGTAAGTCTGGCGTGGTTTTGACCATAACAAGATTTGTAGAGGCATTCATTACGAACATTTTAAACCAAAAATCTTAATTCTAGGCCTACTAGTTTCCGAGAAAATGAATATAAACCAAATTATGCCATACTTTTAGCTGAAAATATGTATGTTATTGTGCGATCCACATATTTTTTCTCAAAAACGGTAAGTCTGGCGTGGTTTTGACCATAACAAGATTTGTAGAGGCATTCATTACGCACATTTTAAACCAAAAATCTTAATTCTAGGCCTACTAGTTTCCGAGAAAATGAAAATAAACCAAATTATGCCATACTTTTAGCTGAAAATATGTAAAAATATGTATGTTATTGTGCGATGCACATATTTTTTCTCAAAAACGGTAAGTCTGGCGTGGTTTTGACCATAACAAGATTTGTAGAGGCATTCATTACGAACATTTTAAACCAAAAATCTTAATTCTAGGCCTACTAGTTTCCGAGAAAATGAAAATAAACCAAATTATGTAAAAATATGTATGTTATTGTCATATTTTTTCTCAAAAACGGTAAGTCTGGCGTGGTTTTGACCATAACAAGATTTGTAGAGGCATTCATTACGAACATTTTAAACCAAAAATCTTAATTCTAGGCCTACTAGTTTCCGAGAAAATGAATATAAACCAAATTATGCCATACTTTTAGCTGAAAATATGTATGTTATTGTGCGATGCACATATTTTTTCTCAAAAACGGTAAGTCTGGCGTGGTTTTGACCATAACAAGATTTGTAGAGGCATTCATTACGAACATTTTAAACCAAAAATCTTAATTCTAGGCCTACTAGTTTCCGAGAAAATGAAAATAAACCAAATTATGCCATACTTTTAGCTGAAAATATGTAAAAATATGTATGTTATTGTGCGATGCACATATTTTTTCTCAAAAACGGTAAGTCTGGCGTGGTTTTGACCATAACAAGATTTGTAGAGGCATTCATTACGAACATTTTAAACCAAAAATCTTAATTCTAGGCCTACTAGTTTCCGAGAAAATGAAAATAAACCAAATTATGTAAAAATATGTATGTTATTGTGCGATGCACATATTTTTTCTCAAAAACGGTAAGTCTGGCGTGGTTTTGACCATAACAAGATTTGTAGAGGCATTCATTACGAACATTTTAAACCAAAAATCTTAATTCTAGGCCTACTAGTTTCCGAGAAAATGAAAATAAACCAAATTATGCCATACTTTTAGCTGAAAATATGTATGTTATTGTGCGATGCACATATTTTTTCTCAAAAACGGTAAGTCTGGCGTGGTTTTGACCATAACAAGATTTGTAGAGGCATTCATTACGAACATTTTAAACCAAAAATCTTAATTCTAGGCCTACTAGTTTCCGAGAAAATGAAAATAAACCAAATTATGCCATACTTTTAGCTGAAAATATGTATGTTATTGTGCGATGCACATATTTTTTCTCAAAAACGGTAAGTCTGGCGTGGTTTTGACCATAACAAGATTTGTAGAGGCATTCATTACGAACATTTTAAACCAAAAATCTTAATTCTAGGCCTACTAGTTTCCGAGAAAATGAAAATAAACCAAATTATGCCATACTTTTAGCTGAAAATATGTATGTTATTGTGCGATGCACATATTTTTTCTCAAAAACGGTAAGTCTGGCGTGGTTTTGACCATAACAAGATTTGTAGAGGCATTCATTACGAACATTTTAAACCAAAAATCTTAATTCTAGGCCTACTAGTTTCCGAGAAAATGAAAATAAACCAAATTATGCCATACTTTTAGCTGAAAATATGTAAAAATATGTATGTTATTGTGCGATGCACATATTTTTTCTCAAAAACGGTAAGTCTGGCGTGGTTTTGACCATAACAAGATTTGTAGAGGCATTCATTACGAACATTTTAAACCAAAAATCTTAATTCTAGGCCTACTAGTTTCCGAGAAAATGAAAATAAACCAAATTATGCCATACTTTTAGCTGAAAATATGTATGTTATTGTGCGATGCACATATTTTTTCTCAAAAACGGTAAGTCTGGCGTGGTTTTGACCATAACAAGATTTGTAGAGGCATTCATTACGAACATTTTAAACCAAAAATCTTAATTCTAGGCCTACTAGTTTCCGAGAAAATGAAAATAAACCAAATTATGCAATACTTTTAGCTGAAAATATGTAAAAATATGTATGTTATTGTGCGATGCACATATTTTTTCTCAAAAACGGTAAGTCTGGCGTGGTTTTGACCATAACAAGATTTGTAGAGGCATTCATTACGAACATTTTAAACCAAAAATCTTAATTCTAGGCCTACTAGTTTCCGAGAAAATGAAAATAAACCAAATTATGCCATACTTTTAGCTGAAAATATGTATGTTATTGTGCGATGCACATATTTTTTCTCAAAAACGGTAAGTCTGGCGTGGTTTTGACCATAACAAGATTTGTAGAGGCATTCATTACGAACATTTTAAACCAAAAATCTTAATTCTAGGCCTACTAGTTTCCGAGAAAATGAAAATAAACCAAATTATGCCATACTTTTAGCTGAAAATATGTAAAAATATGTATGTTATTGTGCGATGCACATATTTTTTCTCAAAAACGGTAAGTCTGGCGTGGTTTTGACCATAACAAGATTTGTAGAGGCATTCATTACGAACATTTTAAACCAAAAATCTTAATTCTAGGCCTACTAGTTTCCGAGAAAATGAAAATAAACCAAATTATGCCATACTTTTAGCTGAAAATATGTAAAAATATGTATGTTATTGTGCGATGCACATATTTTTTCTCAAAAACGGTAAGTCTGGCGTGGTTTTGACCATAACAAGATTTGTAGAGGCATTCATTACGAACATTTTAAACCAAAAATCTTAATTCTAGGCCTACTAGTTTCCGAGAAAATGAAAATAAACCAAATTATGCCATACTTTTAGCTGAAAATATGTAAAAATATGTATGTTATTGTGCGATGCACATATTTTTTCTCAAAAACGGTAAGTCTGGCGTGGTTTTGACCATAACAAGATTTGTAGAGGCATTCATTACGAACATTTTAAACCAAAAATCTTAATTCTAGGCCTACTAGTTTCCGAGAAAATGAAAATAAACCAAATTATGCCATACTTTTAGCTGAAAATATGTAAAAATATGTATGTTATTGTGCGATGCACATATTTTTTCTCAAAAACGGTAAGTCTGGCGTGGTTTTGACCATAACAAGATTTGTAGAGGCATTCATTACGAACATTTTAAACCAAAAATCTTAATTCTAGGCCTACTAGTTTCCGAGAAAATGAAAATAAACCAAATTATGCCATACTTTTAGCTGAAAATATGTAAAAATATGTATGTTATTGTGCGATGCACATATTTTTTCTCAAAAACGGTAAGTCTGGCGTGGTTTTGACCATAACAAGATTTGTAGAGGCATTCATTACGAACATTTTAAACCAAAAATCTTAATTCTAGGCCTACTAGTTTCCGAGAAAATGAAAATAAACCAAATTATGCCATACTTTTAGCTGAAAATATGTAAAAATATGTATGTTATTGTGCGATGCACATATTTTTTCTCAAAAACGGTAAGTCTGGCGTGGTTTTGACCATAACAAGATTTGTAGAGGCATTCATTACGAACATTTTAAACCAAAAATCTTAATTCTAGGCCTACTAGTTTCCGAGAAAATGAAAATAAACCAAATTATGCCATACTTTTAGCTGAAAATATGTAAAAATATGTATGTTATTGTGCGATGCACATATTTTTTCTCAAAAACGGTAAGTCTGGCGTGGTTTTGACCATAACAAGATTTGTAGAGGCATTCATTACGAACATTTTAAACCAAAAATCTTTATTCTAGGCCTACTAGTTTCCGAGAAAATGAAAATAAACCAAATTATGCCATACTTTTAGCTGAAAATATGTATGTTATTGTGCGATGCACATATTTTTTCTCAAAAACGGTAAGTCTGGCGTGGTTTTGACCATAACAAGATTTGTAGAGGCATTCATTACGAACATTTTAAACCAAAAATCTTTATTCTAGGCCTACTAGTTTCCGAGAAAATGAAAATAAACCAAATTATGCCATACTTTTAGCTGAAAATATGTATGTTATTGTGCGATGCACATATTTTTTCTCAAAAACGGTAAGTCTGGCGTGGTTTTGACCATAACAAGATTTGTAGAGGCATTCATTACGAACATTTTAAACCAAAAATCTTTATTCTAGGCCTACTAGTTTCCGAGAAAATGAAAATAAACCAAATTATGCCATACTTTTAGCTGAAAATATGTATGTTATTGTGCGATGCACATATTTTTTCTCAAAAACGGTAAGTCTGGCGTGGTTTTGACCATAACAAGATTTGTAGAGGCATTCATTACGAACATTTTAAACCAAAAATCTTTATTCTAGGCCTACTAGTTTCCGAGAAAATGAAAATAAACCAAATTATGCCATACTTTTAGCTGAAAATATGTATGTTATTGTGCGATGCACATATTTTTTCTCAAAAACGGTAAGTCTGGCGTGGTTTTGACCATAACAAGATTTGTAGAGGCATTCATTACGAACATTTTAAACCAAAAATCTTAATTCTAGGCCTACTAGTTTCCGAGAAAATGAAAATAATCCAAATTATGCCATACTTTTAGCTGAAAATATGTAAAAATATGTATGTTATTGTGCGATGCACATATTTTTTCTCAAAAACGGTAAGTCTGGCGTGGTTTTGACCATAACAAGATTTGTAGAGGCATTCATTACGAACATTTTAAACCAAAAATCTTTATTCTAGGCCTACTAGTTTCCGAGAAAATGAAAATAAACCAAATTATGCCATACTTTTAGCTGAAAATATGTATGTTATTGTGCGATGCACATATTTTTTCTCAAAAACGGTAAGTCTGGCGTGGTTTTGACCATAACAAGATTTGTAGAGGCATTCATTACGAACATTTTAAACCAAAAATCTTAATTCTAGGCCTACTAGTTTCCGAGAAAATGAAAATAAACCAAATTATGCCATACTTTTAGCTGAAAATATGTATGTTATTGTGCGATGCACATATTTTTTCTCAAAAACGGTAAGTCTGGCGTGGTTTTGACCATAACAAGATTTGTAGAGGCATTCATTACGAACATTTTAAACCAAAAATCTTAATTCTAGGCCTACTAGTTTCCGAGAAAATGAAAATAATCCAAATTATGCCATACTTTTAGCTGAAAATATGTATGTTATTGTGCGATGCACATATTTTTTCTCAAAAACGGTAAGTCTGGCGTGGTTTTGACCATAACAAGATTTGTAGAGGCATTCATTACGAACATTTTAAACCAAAAATCTTAATTCTAGGCCTACTAGTTTCCGAGAAAATGAAAATAAACCAAATTATGCCATACTTTTAGCTGAAAATATGTAAAAATATGTATGTTATTGTGCGATGCACATATTTTTTCTCAAAAACGGTAAGTCTGGCGTGGTTTTGACCATAACAAGATTTGTAGAGGCATTCATTACGAACATTTTAAACCAAAAATCTTAATTCTAGGCCTACTAGTTTCCGAGAAAATGAAAATAAACCAAATTATGCCATACTTTTAGCTGAAAATATGTATGTTATTGTGCGATGCACATATTTTTTCTCAAAAACGGTAAGTCTGGCGTGGTTTTGACCATAACAAGATTTGTAGAGGCATTCATTACGAACATTTTAAACCAAAAATCTTAATTCTAGGCCTACTAGTTTCCGAGAAAATGAAAATAAACCAAATTATGCCATACTTTTAGCTGAAAATATGTATGTTATTGTGCGATGCACATATTTTTTCTCAAAAACGGTAAGTCTGGCGTGGTTTTGACCATAACAAGATTTGTAGAGGCATTCATTACGAACATTTTAAACCAAAAATCTTAATTCTAGGCCTACTAGTTTCCGAGAAAATGAAAATAAACCAAATTATGCCATACTTTTAGCTGAAAATATGTAAAAATATGTATGTTATTGTGCGATGCACATATTTTTTCTCAAAAACGGTAAGTCTGGCGTGGTTTTGACCATAACAAGATTTGTAGAGGCATTCATTACGAACATTTTAAACCAAAAATCTTAATTCTAGGCCTACTAGTTTCCGAGAAAATGAAAATAAACCAAATTATGCCATACTTTTAGCTGAAAATATGTATGTTATTGTGCGATGCACATATTTTTTCTCAAAAACGGTAAGTCTGGCGTGGTTTTGACCATAACAAGATTTGTAGAGGCATTCATTACGAACATTTTAAACCAAAAATCTTAATTCTAGGCCTACTAGTTTCCGAGAAAATGAAAATAAACCAAATTATGCCATACTTTTAGCTGAAAATATGTATGTTATTGTGCGATGCACATATTTTTTCTCAAAAACGGTAAGTCTGGCGTGGTTTTGACCATAACAAGATTTGTAGAGGCATTCATTACGAACATTTTAAACCAAAAATCTTAATTCTAGGCCTACTAGTTTCCGAGAAAATGAAAATAAACCAAATTATGCAATACTTTTAGCTGAAAATATGTAAAAATATGTATGTTATTGTGCGATGCACATATTTTTTCTCAAAAACGGTAAGTCTGGCGTGGTTTTGACCATAACAAGATTTGTAGAGGCATTCATTACGAACATTTTAAACCAAAAATCTTAATTCTAGGCCTACTAGTTTCCGAGAAAATGAAAATAAACCAAATTATGCAATACTTTTAGCTGAAAATATGTATGTTATTGTGCGATGCACATATTTTTTCTCAAAAACGGTAAGTCTGGCGTGGTTTTGACCATAACAAGATTTGTAGAGGCATTCATTACGAACATTTTAAACCAAAAATCTTAATTCTAGGCCTACTAGTTTCCGAGAAAATGAAAATAAACCAAATTATGCCATACTTTTAGCTGAAAATATGTAAAAATATGTATGTTATTGTGCGATGCACATATTTTTTCTCAAAAACGGTAAGTCTGGCGTGGTTTTGACCATAACAAGATTTGTAGAGGCATTCATTACGAACATTTTAAACCAAAAATCTTAATTCTAGGCCTACTAGTTTCCGAGAAAATGAAAATAAACCAAATTATGCCATACTTTTAGCTGAAAATATGTAAAAATATGTATGTTATTGTGCGATGCACATATTTTTTCTCAAAAACGGTAAGTCTGGCGTGGTTTTGACCATAACAAGATTTGTAGAGGCATTCATTACGAACATTTTAAACCAAAAATCTTAATTCTAGGCCTACTAGTTTCCGAGAAAATGAAAATAAACCAAATTATGCCATACTTTTAGCTGAAAATATGTAAAAATATGTATGTTATTGTGCGATGCACATATTTTTTCTCAAAAACGGTAAGTCTGGCGTGGTTTTGACCATAACAAGATTTGTAGAGGCATTCATTACGAACATTTTAAACCAAAAATCTTAATTCTAGGCCTACTAGTTTCCGAGAAAATGAAAATAAACCAAATTATGCCATACTTTTAGCTGAAAATATGTAAAAATATGTATGTTATTGTGCGATGCACATATTTTTTCTCAAAAACGGTAAGTCTGGCGTGGTTTTGACCATAACAAGATTTGTAGAGGCATTCATTACGAACATTTTAAACCAAAAATCTTAATTCTAGGCCTACTAGTTTCCGAGAAAATGAAAATAAACCAAATTATGCCATACTTTTAGCTGAAAATATGTAAAAATATGTATGTTATTGTGCGATGCACATATTTTTTCTCAAAAACGGTAAGTCTGGCGTGGTTTTGACCATAACAAGATTTGTAGAGGCATTCATTACGAACATTTTAAACCAAAAATCTTTATTCTAGGCCTACTAGTTTCCGAGAAAATGAAAATAAACCAAATTATGCCATACTTTTAGCTGAAAATATGTATGTTATTGTGCGATGCACATATTTTTTCTCAAAAACGGTAAGTCTGGCGTGGTTTTGACCATAACAAGATTTGTAGAGGCATTCATTACGAACATTTTAAACCAAAAATCTTTATTCTAGGCCTACTAGTTTCCGAGAAAATGAAAATAAACCAAATTATGCCATACTTTTAGCTGAAAATATGTATGTTATTGTGCGATGCACATATTTTTTCTCAAAAACGGTAAGTCTGGCGTGGTTTTGACCATAACAAGATTTGTAGAGGCATTCATTACGAACATTTTAAACCAAAAATCTTAATTCTAGGCCTACTAGTTTCCGAGAAAATGAAAATAATCCAAATTATGCCATACTTTTAGCTGAAAATATGTAAAAATATGTATGTTATTGTGCGATGCACATATTTTTTCTCAAAAACGGTAAGTCTGGCGTGGTTTTGACCATAACAAGATTTGTAGAGGCATTCATTACGAACATTTTAAACCAAAAATCTTTATTCTAGGCCTACTAGTTTCCGAGAAAATGAAAATAAACCAAATTATGCCATACTTTTAGCTGAAAATATGTATGTTATTGTGCGATGCACATATTTTTTCTCAAAAACGGTAAGTCTGGCGTGGTTTTGACCATAACAAGATTTGTAGAGGCATTCATTACGAACATTTTAAACCAAAAATCTTAATTCTAGGCCTACTAGTTTCCGAGAAAATGAAAATAAACCAAATTATGCCATACTTTTAGCTGAAAATATGTATGTTATTGTGCGATGCACATATTTTTTCTCAAAAACGGTAAGTCTGGCGTGGTTTTGACCATAACAAGATTTGTAGAGGCATTCATTACGAACATTTTAAACCAAAAATCTTAATTCTAGGCCTACTAGTTTCCGAGAAAATGAAAATAATCCAAATTATGCCATACTTTTAGCTGAAAATATGTAAAAATATGTATGTTATTGTGCGATGCACATATTTTTTCTCAAAAACGGTAAGTCTGGCGTGGTTTTGACCATAACAAGATTTGTAGAGGCATTCATTACGAACATTTTAAACTAAAAATCTTAATTCTAGGCCTACTAGTTTCCGAGAAAATGAAAATAAACCAAATTATGCAATACTTTTAGCTGAAAATATGTAAAAATATGTATGTTATTGTGCGATGCACATATTTTTTCTCAAAAACGGTAAGTCTGGCGTGGTTTTGACCATAACAAGATTTGTAGAGGCATTCATTACGAACATTTTAAACCAAAAATCTTAATACTAGGCCTACTAGTTTCCGAGAAAATGAAAATAAACCAAATTATGCCATACTTTTAGCTGAAAATATGTATGTTATTGTGCGATGCACATATTTTTTCTCAAAAACGGTAAGTCTGGCGTGGTTTTGACCATAACAAGATTTGTAGAGGCATTCATTACGAACATTTTAAACCAAAAATCTTAATTCTAGGCCTACTAGTTTCCGAGAAAATGAAAATAAACCAAATTATGCCATACTTTTAGCTGAAAATATGTAAAAATATGTATGTTATTGTGCGATGCACATATTTTTTCTCAAAAACGGTAAGTCTGGCGTGGTTTTGACCATAACAAGATTTGTAGAGGCATTCATTACGAACATTTTAAACCAAAAATCTTACTTCTAGGCCTACTAGTTTCCGAGAAAATGAAAATAAACCAAATTATGCCATACTTTTAGCTGAAAATATGTATGTTATTGTGCGATGCACATATTTTTTCTCAAAAACGGTAAGTCTGGCGTGGTTTTGACCATAACAAGATTTGTAGAGGCATTCATTACGAACATTTTAAACCAAAAATCTTTATTCTAGGCCTACTAGTTTCCGAGAAAATGAAAATAAACCAAATTATGCCATACTTTTAGCTGAAAATATGTAAAAATATGTATGTTATTGTGCGATGCACATATTTTTTCTCAAAAACGGTAAGTCTGGCGTGGTTTTGACCATAACAAGATTTGTAGAGGCATTCATTACGAACATTTTAAACCAAAAATCTTAATTCTAGGCCTACTAGTTTCCGAGAAAATGAAAATAAACCAAATTATGCCATACTTTTAGCTGAAAATATGTATGTTATTGTGCGATGCACATATTTTTTCTCAAAAACGGTAAGTCTGGCGTGGTTTTGACCATAACAAGATTTGTAGAGGCATTCATTACGAACATTTTAAACCAAAAATCTTAATTCTAGGCCTACTAGTTTCCGAGAAAATTAAAATAAACCAAATTATGCCATACTTTTAGCTGAAAATATGTATGTTATTGTGCGATGCACATATTTTTTCTCAAAAACGGTAAGTCTGGCGTGGTTTTGACCATAACAAGATTTGTAGAGGCATTCATTACGAACATTTTTAACCAAAAATCTTAATTCTAGGCCTACTAGTTTCCGAGAAAATGAAAATAAACCAAATTATGCCATACTTTTAGCTGAAAATATGTAAAAATATGTATGTTATTGTGCGATGCACATATTTTTTCTCAAAAACGGTAAGTCTGGCGTGGTTTTGACCATAACAAGATTTGTAGAGGCATTCATTACGAACATTTTAAACCAAAAATCTTTATTCTAGGCCTACTAGTTTCCGAGAAAATGAAAATAAACCAAATTATGCCATACTTTTAGCTGAAAATATGTAAAAATATGTATGTTATTGTGCGATGCACATATTTTTTCTCAAAAACGGTAAGTCTGGCGTGGTTTTGACCATAACAAGATTTGTAGAGGCATTCATTACGAACATTTTAAACCAAAAATCTTAATTCTAGGCCTACTAGTTTCCGAGAAAATGAAAATAAACCAAATTATGCCATACTTTTAGCTGAAAATATGTATGTTATTGTGCGATGCACATATTTTTTCTCAAAAACGGTAAGTCTGGCGTGGTTTTGACCATAACAAGATTTGTAGAGGCATTCATTACGAACATTTTAAACCAAAAATCTTAATTCTATGTTATTGTGCGATGCACATATTTTTTCTCAAAAACGGTAAGTCTGGCGTGGTTTTGACCATAACAAGATTTGTAGAGGCATTCATTACGAACATTTTAAACCAAAAATCTTAATTCTAGGCCTACTAGTTTCCGAGAAAATGAAAATAAACCAAATTATGCCATACTTTTAGCTGAAAATATGTAAAAATATGTATGCTATTGTGCGATGCACATATTTTTTCTCAAAAGCGGTAAGTCTGGCGTGGTTTTGACCATAACAAGATTTGTAGAGGCATTCATTACGAACATTTTAAACCAAAAATCTTAATTCTAGGCCTACTAGTTTCCGAGAAAATGAAAATAAACCAAATTATGCCATACTTTTAGCTGAAAATATGTATGTTATTGTGCGATGCACATATTTTTTCTCAAAAACGGTAAGTCTGGCGTGGTTTTGACCATAACAAGATTTGTAGAGGCATTCATTACGAACATTTTAAACCAAAAATCTTAATTCTAGGCCTACTAGTTTCCGAGAAAATGAAAATAAACCAAATTATGCCATACTTTTAGCTGAAAATATGTATGTTATTGTGCGATGCACATATTTTTTCTCAAAAACGGTAAGTCTGGCGTGGTTTTGACCATAACAAGATTTGTAGAGGCATTCATTACGAACATTTTAAACCAAAAATCTTAATTCTAGGCCTACTAGTTTCCGAGAAAATGAAAATAAACCAAATTATGCCATACTTTTAGCTGAAAATATGTATGTTATTGTGCGATGCACATATTTTTTCTCAAAAACGGTAAGTCTGGCGTGGTTTTGACCATAACAAGAGGCATTCATTACGAACATTTTAAACCAAAAATCTTAATTCTAGGCCTACTAGTTTCCGAGAAAATGAAAATAAACCAAATTATGCCATACTTTTAGCTGAAAATATGTATGTTATTGTGCGATGCACATATTTTTTCTCAAAAACGGTAAGTCTGGCGTGGTTTTGACCATAACAAGATTTGTAGAGGCATTCATTACGAACATTTTAAACCAAAAATCTTAATTCTAGGCCTACTAGTTTCCGAGAAAATGAAAATAAACCAAATTATGCCATACTTTTAGCTGAAAATATGTATGTTATTGTGCGATGCACATATTTTTTCTCAAAAACGGTAAGTCTGGCGTGGTTTTGACCATAACAAGATTTGTAGAGGCATTCATTACGAACATTTTAAACCAAAAATCTTAATTCTAGGCCTACTAGTTTCCGAGAAAATGAAAATAAACCAAATTATGCCATACTTTTAGCTGAAAATATGTAAAAATATGTATGTTATTGTGCAATGCACATATTTTTTCTCAAAAACGGTAAGTCTGGCGTGGTTTTGACCATAACAAGATTTGTAGAGGCATTCATTACGAACATTTTAAACCAAAAATCTTAATTCTAGGCCTACTAGTTTCCGAGAAAATGAAAATAAACCAAATTATGCCATACTTTTAGCTGAAAATATGTAAAAATATGTATGTTATTGTGCGATGCACATATTTTTTCTCAAAAACGGTAAGTCTGGCGTGGTTTTGACCATAACAAGATTTGTAGAGGCATTCATTACGAACATTTTAAACTAAAAATCTTAATTCTAGGCCTACTAGTTTCCGAGAAAATGAAAATAAACCAAATTATGCCATACTTTTAGCTGAAAATATGTATGTTATTGTGCGATGCACATATTTTTTCTCAAAAACGGTAAGTCTGGCGTGGTTTTGACAATAACAAGATTTGTAGAGGCATTCATTACGAACATTTTAAACCAAAAATCTTTATTCTAGGCCTACTAGTTTCCGAGAAAATGAAAATAAACCAAATTATGCCATACTTTTAGCTGAAAATATGTATGTTATTGTGCGATGCACATATTTTTTCTCAAAAACGGTAAGTCTGGCGTGGTTTTGACCATAACAAGATTTGTAGAGGCATTCATTACGAACATTTTAAACCAAAAATCTTAATTCTAGGCCTACTAGTTTCCGAGAAAATTAAAATAAACCAAATTATGCCATACTTTTAGCTGAAAATATGTATGTTATTGTGCGATGCACATATTTTTTCTCAAAAACGGTAAGTCTGGCGTGGTTTTGACCATAACAAGATTTGTAGAGGCATTCATTACGAACATTTTAAACCAAAAATCTTAATTCTAGGCCTACTAGTTTCCGAGAAAATGAAAATAAACCAAATTATGCCATACTTTTAGCTGAAAATATGTATGTTATTGTGCGATGCACATATTTTTTCTCAAAAACGGTAAGTCTGGCGTGGTTTTGACCATAACAAGATTTGTAGAGGCATTCATTACGAACATTTTAAACCAAAAATCTTAATTCTAGGCCTACTAGTTTCCGAGAAAATTAAAATAAACCAAATTATGCCATACTTTTAGCTGAAAATATGTATGTTATTGTGCGATGCACATATTTTTTCTCAAAAACGGTAAGTCTGGCGTGGTTTTGACCATAACAAGATTTGTAGAGGCATTCATTACGAACATTTTAAACCAAAAATCTTTATTCTAGGCCTACTAGTTTCCGAGAAAATGAAAATAAACCAAATTATGCCATACTTTTAGCTGAAAATATGTATGTTATTGTGCGATGCACATATTTTTTCTCAAAAACGGTAAGTCTGGCGTCTGGCATTCATTACGAACATTTTAAACCAAAAATCTTAATTCTAGGCCTACTAGTTTCCGAGAAAATGAAAATAAACCAAATTATGCCATACTTTTAGCTGAAAATATGTATGTTATTGTGCGATGCACATATTTTTTCTCAAAAACGGTAAGTCTGGCGTGGTTTTGACCATAAGAAGATTTGTAGAGGCATTCATTACGAACATTTTAAACCAAAAATCTTAATTCTAGGCCTACTAGTTTCCGAGAAAATGAAAATAAACCAAATTATGCCATACTTTTAGCTGAAAATATGTATGTTATTGTGCGATGCACATATTTTTTCTCAAAAACGGTAAGTCTGGCGTGGTTTTGACCATAACACGATTTGTAGAGGCATTCATTACGAACATTTTAAACCAAAAATCTTAATTCTAGGCCTACTAGTTTCCGAGAAAATGAAAATAAACCAAATTATGCCATACTTTTAGCTGAAAATATGTAAAAATATGTATGTTATTGTGCGATGCACATATTTTTTCTCAAAAACGGTAAGTCTGGCGTGGTTTTGACCATAACAAGATTTGTAGAGGCATTCATTACGAACATTTTAAACCAAAAATCTTAATTCTAGGCCTACTAGTTTCCGAGAAAATGAAAATAAACCAAATTATGCAATACTTTTAGCTGAAAATATGTAAAAATATGTATGTTATTGTGCGATGCACATATTTTTTCTCAAAAACGGTAAGTCTGGCGTGGTTTTGACCATAACAAGATTTGTAGAGGCATTCATTACGAACATTTTAAACCAAAAATCTTAATTCTAGGCCTACTAGTTTCCGAGAAAATGAAAATAAACCAAATTATGCAATACTTTTAGCTGAAAATATGTATGTTATTGTGCGATGCACATATTTTTTCTCAAAAACGGTAAGTCTGGCGTGGTTTTGACCATAACAAGATTTGTAGAGGCATTCATTACGAACATTTTAAACCAAAAATCTTAATTCTAGGCCTACTAGTTTCCGAGAAAATGAAAATAAACCAAATTATGCCATACTTTTAGCTGAAAATATGTATGTTATTGTGCGATGCACATATTTTTTCTCAAAAACGGTAAGTCTGGCGTGGTTTTGACCATAACAAGATTTGTAGAGGCATTCATTACGAACATTTTAAACCAAAAATCTTTATTCTAGGCCTACTAGTTTCCGAGAAAATGAAAATAAACCAAATTATGCCATACTTTTAGCTGAAAATATGTAAAAATATGTATGTTATTGTGCGATGCACATATTTTTTCTCAAAAACGGTAAGTCTGGCGTGGTTTTGACCATAACAAGATTTGTAGAGGCATTCATTACGAACATTTTAAACCAAAAATCTTAATTCTAGGCCTACTAGTTTCCGAGAAAATGAAAATAAACCAAATTATGCCATACTTTTAGCTGAAAATATGTATGTTATTGTGCGATGCACATATTTTTTCTCAAAAACGGTAAGTCTGGCGTGGTTTTGACCATAACAAGATTTGTAGAGGCATTCATTACGAACATTTTAAACCAAAAATCTTAATTCTAGGCCTACTAGTTTCCGAGAAAATGAAAATAAACCAAATTATGCCATACTTTTAGCTGAAAATATGTATGTTATTGTGCGATGCACATATTTTTTCTCAAAAACGGTAAGTCTGGCGTGGTTTTGACCATAACAAGATTTGTAGAGGCATTCATTACGAACATTTTAAACCAAAAATCTTAATTCTAGGCCTACTAGTTTCCGAGAAAATGAAAATAAACCAAATTATGCAATACTTTTAGCTGAAAATATGTAAAAATATGTATGTTATTGTGCGATGCACATATTTTTTCTCAAAAACGGTAAGTCTGGCGTGGTTTTGACCATAACAAGATTTGTAGAGGCATTCATTACGAACATTTTAAACCAAAAATCTTAATTCTAGGCCTACTAGTTTCCGAGAAAATGAAAATAAACCAAATTATGCCATACTTTTAGCTGAAAATATGTATGTTATTGTGCGATGCACATATTTTTTCTCAAAAACGGTAAGTCTGGCGTGGTTTTGACCATAACAAGATTTGTAGAGGCATTCATTACGAACATTTTAAACCAAAAATCTTAATTCTAGGCCTACTAGTTTCCGAGAAAATGAAAATAAACCAAATTATGCCATACTTTTAGCTGAAAATATGTATGTTATTGTGCGATGCACATATTTTTTCTCAAAAACGGTAAGTCTGGCGTGGTTTTGACCATAACAAGATTTGTAGAGGCATTCATTACGAACATTTTAAACCAAAAATCTTAATTCTAGGCCTACTAGTTTCCGAGAAAATGAAAATAAACCAAATTATGCCATACTTTTAGCTGAAAATATGTAAAAATATGTATGTTATTGTGCGATGCACATATTTTTTCTCAAAAACGGTAAGTCTGGCGTGGTTTTGACCATAACAAGATTTGTAGAGGCATTCATTACGAACATTTTAAACCAAAAATCTTAATTCTAGGCCTACTAGTTTCCGAGAAAATGAAAATAAACCAAATTATGCCATACTTTTAGCTGAAAATATGTATGTTATTGTGCGATGCACATATTTTTTCTCAAAAACGGTAAGTCTGGCGTGGTTTTGACCATAACAAGATTTGTAGAGGCATTCATTACGAACATTTTAAACTAAAAATCTTAATTCTAGGCCTACTAGTTTCCGAGAAAATGAAAATAAACCAAATTATGCAATACTTTTAGCTGAAAATATGTAAAAATATGTATGTTATTGTGCGATGCACATATTTTTTCTCAAAAACGGTAAGTCTGGCGTGGTTTTGACCATAACAAGATTTGTAGAGGCATTCATTACGAACATTTTAAACCAAAAATCTTTATTCTAGGCCTACTAGTTTCCGAGAAAATGAAAATAAACCAAATTATGCCATACTTTTAGCTGAAAATATGTAAAAATATGTATGTTATTGTGCGATGCACATATTTTTTCTCAAAAACGGTAAGTCTGGCGTGGTTTTGACCATAACAAGATTTGTAGAGGCATTCATTACGAACATTTTAAACCAAAAATCTTAATTCTAGGCCTACTAGTTTCCGAGAAAATGAAAATAAACCAAATTATGCCATACTTTTAGCTGAAAATATGTAAAAATATGTATGTTATTGTGCGATGCACGTATTTTTTCTCAAAAACGGTAAGTCTGGCGTGGTTTTGACCATAACAAGATTTGTAGAGGCATTCATTACGAACATTTTAAACCAAAAATCTTAATTCTAGGCCTACTAGTTTCCGAGAAAATGAAAATAAACCAAATTATGCCATACTTTTAGCTGAAAATATGTAAAAATATGTATGTTATTGTGCGATGCACATATTTTTTCTCAAAAACGGTAAGTCTGGCGTGGTTTTGACCATAACAAGATTTGTAGAGGCATTCATTACGAACATTTTAAACCAAAAATCTTAATTCTAGGCCTACTAGTTTCCGAGAAAATGAAAATAAACCAAATTATGCCATACTTTTAGCTGAAAATATGTAAAAATATGTATGTTATTGTGCGATGCACATATTTTTTCTCAAAAACGGTAAGTCTGGCGTGGTTTTGACCATAACAAGATTTGTAGAGGCATTCATTACGAACATTTTAAACCAAAAATCTTAATTCTAGGCCTACTAGTTTCCGAGAAAATGAAAATAAACCAAATTATGCAATACTTTTAGCTGAAAATATGTAAAAATATGTATGTTATTGTGCGATGCACATATTTTTTCTCAAAAACGGTAAGTCTGGCGTGGTTTTGACCATAACAAGATTTGTAGAGGCATTCATTACGAACATTTTAAACCAAAAATCTTAATTCTAGGCCTACTAGTTTCCGAGAAAATGAAAATAAACCAAATTATGCCATACTTTTAGCTGAAAATATGTATGTTATTGTGCGATGCACATATTTTTTCTCAAAAACGGTAAGTCTGGCGTGGTTTTGACCATAACAAGATTTGTAGAGGCATTCATTACGAACATTTTAAACCAAAAATCTTAATTCTAGGCCTACTAGTTTCCGAGAAAATGAAAATAAACCAAATTATGCCATACTTTTAGCTGAAAATATGTATGTTATTGTGCGATGCACATATTTTTTCTCAAAAACGGTAAGTCTGGCGTGGTTTTGACCATAACAAGATTTGTAGAGGCATTCATTACGAACATTTTAAACCAAAAATCTTAATTCTAGGCCTACTAGTTTCCGAGAAAATGAAAATAAACCAAATTATGCCATACTTTTAGCTGAAAATATGTAAAAATATGTATGTTATTGTGCGATGCACATATTTTTTCTCAAAAACGGTAAGTCTGGCGTGGTTTTGACCATAACAAGATTTGTAGAGGCATTCATTACGAACATTTTAAACCAAAAATCTTAATTCTAGGCCTACTAGTTTCCGAGAAAATGAAAATAAACCAAATTATGCAATACTTTTAGCTGAAAATATGTAAAAATATGTATGTTATTGTGCGATGCACATATTTTTTCTCAAAAACGGTAAGTCTGGCGTGGTTTTGACCATAACAAGATTTGTAGAGGCATTCATTACGAACATTTTAAACCAAAAATCTTAATTCTAGGCCTACTAGTTTCCGAGAAAATGAAAATAAACCAAATTATGCCATACTTTTAGCTGAAAATATGTAAAAATATGTATGTTATTGTGCGATGCACATATTTTTTCTCAAAAACGGTAAGTCTGGCGTGGTTTTGACCATAACAAGATTTGTAGAGGCATTCATTACGAACATTTTAAACCAAAAATCTTAATTCTAGGCCTACTAGTTTCCGAGAAAATGAAAATAAACCAAATTATGCCATACTTTTAGCTGAAAATATGTATGTTATTGTGCGATGCACATATTTTTTCTCAAAAACGGTAAGTCTGGCGTGGTTTTGACCATAACAAGATTTGTAGAGGCATTCATTACGAACATTTTAAACCAAAAATCTTAATTCTAGGCCTACTAGTTTCCGAGAAAATGAAAATAAACCAAATTATGCCATACTTTTAGCTGAAAATATGTATGTTATTGTGCGATGCACATATTTTTTCTCAAAAACGGTAAGTCTGGCGTGGTTTTGACCATAACAAGATTTGTAGAGGCATTCATTACGAACATTTTAAACTAAAAATCTTTATTCTAGGCCTACTAGTTTCCGAGAAAATGAAAATAAACCAAATTATGCCATACTTTTAGCTGAAAATATGTAAAAATATGTATGTTATTGTGCGATGCACATATTTTTTCTCAAAAACGGTAAGTCTGGCGTGGTTTTGACCATAACAAGATTTGTAGAGGCATTCATTACGAACATTTTAAACCAAAAATCTTAATTCTAGGCCTACTAGTTTCCGAGAAAATGAAAATAAACCAAATTATGCCATACTTTTAGCTGAAAATATGTATGTTATTGTGCGATGCACATATTTTTTCTCAAAAACGGTAAGTCTGGCGTGGTTTTGACCATAACAAGATTTGTAGAGGCATTCATTACGAACATTTTAAACCAAAAATCTTAATTCTAGGCCTACTAGTTTCCGAGAAAATGAAAATAAACCAAATTATGCCATACTTTTAGCTGAAAATATGTAAAAATATGTATGTTATTGTGCGATGCACATATTTTTTCTCAAAAACGGTAAGTCTGGCGTGGTTTTGACCATAACAAGATTTGTAGAGGCATTCATTACGAACATTTTAAACCAAAAATCTTAATTCTAGGCCTACTAGTTTCCGAGAAAATGAAAATAAACCAAATTATGCCATACTTTTAGCTGAAAATATGTAAAAATATGTATGTTATTGTGCGATGCACATATTTTTTCTCAAAAACGGTAAGTCTGGCGTGGTTTTGACCATAACAAGATTTGTAGAGGCATTCATTACGAACATTTTAAACCAAAAATCTTAATTCTAGGCCTACTAGTTTCCGAGAAAATGAAAATAAACCAAATTATGCCATACTTTTAGCTGAAAATATGTAAAAATATGTATGTTATTGTGCGATGCACATATTTTTTCTCAAAAACGGTAAGTCTGGCGTGGTTTTGACCATAACAAGATTTGTAGAGGCATTCATTACGAACATTTTAAACCAAAAATCTTAATTCTAGGCCTACTAGTTTCCGAGAAAATGAAAATAAACCAAATTATGCAATACTTTTAGCTGAAAATATGTAAAAATATGTATGTTATTGTGCGATGCACATATTTTTTCTCAAAAACGGTAAGTCTGGCGTGGTTTTGACCATAACAAGATTTGTAGAGGCATTCATTACGAACATTTTAAACCAAAAATCTTAATTCTAGGCCTACTAGTTTCCGAGAAAATGAAAATAAACCAAATTATGCCATACTTTTAGCTGAAAATATGTATGTTATTGTGCGATGCACATATTTTTTCTCAAAAACGGTAAGTCTGGCGTGGTTTTGACCATAACAAGATTTGTAGAGGCATTCATTACGAACATTTTAAACCAAAAATCTTAATTCTAGGCCTACTAGTTTCCGAGAAAATGAAAATAAACCAAATTATGCCATACTTTTAGCTGAAAATATGTATGTTATTGTGCGATGCACATATTTTTTCTCAAAAACGGTAAGTCTGGCGTGGTTTTGACCATAACAAGATTTGTAGAGGCATTCATTACGAACATTTTAAACTAAAAATCTTTATTCTAGGCCTACTAGTTTCCGAGAAAATGAAAATAAACCAAATTATGCCATACTTTTAGCTGAAAATATGTAAAAATATGTATGTTATTGTGCGATGCACATATTTTTTCTCAAAAACGGTAAGTCTGGCGTGGTTTTGACCATAACAAGATTTGTAGAGGCATTCATTACGAACATTTTAAACCAAAAATCTTAATTCTAGGCCTACTAGTTTCCGAGAAAATGAAAATAAACCAAATTATGCCATACTTTTAGCTGAAAATATGTATGTTATTGTGCGATGCACATATTTTTTCTCAAAAACGGTAAGTCTGGCGTGGTTTTGACCATAACAAGATTTGTAGAGGCATTCATTACGAACATTTTAAACCAAAAATCTTAATTCTAGGCCTACTAGTTTCCGAGAAAATGAAAATAAACCAAATTATGCCATACTTTTAGCTGAAAATATGTATGTTATTGTGCGATGCACATATTTTTTCTCAAAAACGGTAAGTCTGGCGTGGTTTTGACCATAACAAGATTTGTAGAGGCATTCATTACGAACATTTTAAACCAAAAATCTTAATTCTAGGCCTACTAGTTTCCGAGAAAATGAAAATAAACCAAATTATGCCATACTTTTAGCTGAAAATATGTAAAAATATGTATGTTATTGTGCGATGCACATATTTTTTCTCAAAAACGGTAAGTCTGGCGTGGTTTTGACCATAACAAGATTTGTAGAGGCATTCATTACGAACATTTTAAACCAAAAATCTTAATTCTAGGCCTACTAGTTTCCGAGAAAATGAAAATAAACCAAATTATGCCATACTTTTAGCTGAAAATATGTATGTTATTGTGCGATGCACATATTTTTTCTCAAAAACGGTAAGTCTGGCGTGGTTTTGACCATAACAAGATTTGTAGAGGCATTCATTACGAACATTTTAAACCAAAAATCTTAATTCTAGGCCTACTAGTTTCCGAGAAAATGAAAATAAACCAAATTATGCAATACTTTTAGCTGAAAATATGTAAAAAATATGTATGTTATTGTGCGATGCACATATTTTTTCTCAAAAACGGTAAGTCTGGCGTGGTTTTGACCATAACAAGATTTGTAGAGGCATTCATTACGAACATTTTAAACCAAAAATCTTAATTCTAGGCCTACTAGTTTCCGAGAAAATGAAAATAAACCAAATTATGCCATACTTTTAGCTGAAAATATGTAAAAATATGTATGTTATTGTGCGATGCACATATTTTTTCTCAAAAACGGTAAGTCTGGCGTGGTTTTGACCATAACAAGATTTGTAGAGGCATTCATTACGAACATTTTAAACCAAAAATCTTAATTCTAGGCCTACTAGTTTCCGAGGAAAATGAAAATAAACCAAATTATGCCATACTTTTAGCTGAAAATATGTAAAAATATGTATGTTATTGTGCGATGCACATATTTTTTCTCAAAAACGGTAAGTCTGGCGTGGTTTTGACCATAACAAGATTTGTAGAGGCATTCATTACGAACATTTTAAACCAAAAATCTTAATTCTAGGCCTACTAGTTTCCGAGAAAATGAAAATAAACCAAATTATGCCATACTTTTAGCTGAAAATATGTAAAAATATGTATGTTATTGTGCGATGCACATATTTTTTCTCAAAAACGGTAAGTCTGGCGTGGTTTTGACCATAACAAGATTTGTAGAGGCATTCATTACGAACATTTTAAACCAAAAATCTTAATTCTAGGCCTACTAGTTTCCGAGAAAATGAAAATAAACCAAATTATGCCATACTTTTAGCTGAAAATATGTAAAAATATGTATGTTATTGTGCGATGCACATATTTTTTCTCAAAAACGGTAAGTCTGGCGTGGTTTTGACCATAACAAGATTTGTAGAGGCATTCATTACGAACATTTTAAACCAAAAATCTTAATTCTAGGCCTACTAGTTTCCGAGAAAATGAAAATAAACCAAATTATGCAATACTTTTAGCTGAAAATATGTAAAAATGTATGTTATTGTGCGATGCACATATTTTTTCTCAAAAACGGTAAGTCTGGCGTGGTTTTGACCATAACAAGATTTGTAGAGGCATTCATTACGAACATTTTAAACCAAAAATCTTAATTCTAGGCCTACTAGTTTCCGAGAAAATGAAAATAAACCAAATTATGCCATACTTTTAGCTGAAAATATGTATGTTATTGTGCGATGCACATATTTTTTCTCAAAAACGGTAAGTCTGGCGTGGTTTTGACCATAACAAGATTTGTAGAGGCATTCATTACGAACATTTTAAACCAAAAATCTTAATTCTAGGCCTACTAGTTTCCGAGAAAATGAAAATAAACCAAATTATGCCATACTTTTAGCTGAAAATATGTATGTTATTGTGCGATGCACATATTTTTTCTCAAAAACGGTAAGTCTGGCGTGGTTTTGACCATAACAAGATTTGTAGAGGCATTCATTACGAACATTTTAAACCAAAAATCTTAATTCTAGGCCTACTAGTTTCCGAGAAAATGAAAATAAACCAAATTATGCCATACTTTTAGCTGAAAATATGTAAAAATATGTATGTTATTGTGCGATGCACATATTTTTTCTCAAAAACGGTAAGTCTGGCGTGGTTTTGACCATAACAAGATTTGTAGAGGCATTCATTACGAACATTTTAAACCAAAAATCTTAATTCTAGGCCTACTAGTTTCCGAGAAAATGAAAATAAACCAAATTATGCAATACTTTTAGCTGAAAATATGTAAAAATATGTATGTTATTGTGCGATGCACATATTTTTTCTCAAAAACGGTAAGTCTGGCGTGGTTTTGACCATAACAAGATTTGTAGAGGCATTCATTACGAACATTTTAAACCAAAAATCTTAATTCTAGGCCTACTAGTTTCCGAGAAAATGAAAATAAACCAAATTATGCCATACTTTTAGCTGAAAATATGTATGTTATTGTGCGATGCACATATTTTTTCTCAAAAACGGTAAGTCTGGCGTGGTTTTGACCATAACAAGATTTGTAGAGGCATTCATTACGAACATTTTAAACCAAAAATCTTAATTCTAGGCCTACTAGTTTCCGAGAAAATGAAAATAAACCAAATTATGCCATACTTTTAGCTGAAAATATGTATGTTATTGTGCGATGCACATATTTTTTCTCAAAAACGGTAAGTCTGGCGTGGTTTTGACCATAACAAGATTTGTAGAGGCATTCATTACGAACATTTTAAACCAAAAATCTTAATTCTAGGCCTACTAGTTTCCGAGAAAATGAAAATAAACCAAATTATGCCATACTTTTAGCTGAAAATATGTATGTTATTGTGCGATGCACATATTTTTTCTCAAAAACGGTAAGTCTGGCGTGGTTTTGACCATAACAAGATTTGTAGAGGCATTCATTACGAACATTTTAAACTAAAAATCTTTATTCTAGGCCTACTAGTTTCCGAGAAAATGAAAATAAACCAAATTATGCCATACTTTTAGCTGAAAATATGTAAAAATATGTATGTTATTGTGCGATGCACATATTTTTTCTCAAAAACGGTAAGTCTGGCGTGGTTTTGACCATAGCAAGATTTGTAGAGGCATTCATTACGAACATTTTAAACCAAAAATCTTAATTCTAGGCCTACTAGTTTCCGAGAAAATGAAAATAAACCAAATTATGCCATACTTTTAGCTGAAAATATGTATGTTATTGTGCGATGCACATATTTTTTCTCAAAAACGGTAAGTCTGGCGTGGTTTTGACCATAACAAGATTTGTAGAGGCATTCATTACGAACATTTTAAACCAAAAATCTTTATTCTAGGCCTACTAGTTTCCGAGAAAATGAAAATAAACCAAATTATGCCATACTTTTAGCTGAAAATATGTATGTTATTGTGCGATGCACATATTTTTTCTCAAAAACGGTAAGTCTGGCGTGGTTTTGACCATAACAAGATTTGTAGAGGCATTCATTACGAACATTTTAAACCAAAAATCTTAATTCTAGGCCTACTAGTTTCCGAGAAAATGAAAATAAACCAAATTATGCCATACTTTTAGCTGAAAATATGTATGTTATTGTGCGATGCACATATTTTTTCTCAAAAACGGTAAGTCTGGCGTGGTTTTGACCATAACAAGATTTGTAGAGGCATTCATTACGAACATTTTAAACCAAAAATCTTTATTCTAGGCCTACTAGTTTCCGAGAAAATGAAAATAAACCAAATTATGCCATACTTTTAGCTGAAAATATGTATGTTATTGTGCGATGCACATATTTTTTCTCAAAAACGGTAAGTCTGGCGTGGTTTTGACCATAACAAGATTTGTAGAGGCATTCATTACGAACATTTTAAACCAAAAATCTTAATTCTAGGCCTACTAGTTTCCGAGAAAATGAAAATAAACCAAATTATGCCATACTTTTAGCTGAAAATATGTATGTTATTGTGCGATGCACATATTTTTTCTCAAAAACGGTAAGTCTGGCGTGGTTTTGACCATAACAAGATTTGTAGAGGCATTCATTACGAACATTTTAAACCAAAAATCTTAATTCTAGGCCTACTAGTTTCCGAGAAAATGAAAATAAACCAAATTATGCCATACTTTTAGCTGAAAATATGTATGTTATTGTGCGATGCACATATTTTTTCTCAAAAACGGTAAGTCTGGCGTGGTTTTGACCATAACAAGATTTGTAGAGGCATTCATTACGAACATTTTAAACTAAAAATCTTTATTCTAGGCCTACTAGTCTCCGAGAAAATGAAAATAAACCAAATTATGCCATACTTTTAGCTGAAAATATGTAAAAATATGTATGTTATTGTGCGATGCACATATTTTTTCTCAAAAACGGTAAGTCTGGCGTGGTTTTGACCATAGCAAGATTTGTAGAGGCATTCATTACGAACATTTTAAACCAAAAATCTTAATTCTAGGCCTACTAGTTTCCGAGAAAATGAAAATAAACCAAATTATGCCATACTTTTAGCTGAAAATATGTATGTTATTGTGCGATGCACATATTTTTTCTCAAAAACGGTAAGTCTGGCGTGGTTTTGACCATAACAAGATTTGTAGAGGCATTCATTACGAACATTTTAAACCAAAAATCTTTATTCTAGGCCTACTAGTTTCCGAGAAAATGAAAATAAACCAAATTATGCCATACTTTTAGCTGAAAATATGTATGTTATTGTGCGATGCACATATTTTTTCTCAAAAACGGTAAGTCTGGCGTGGTTTTGACCATAACAAGATTTGTAGAGGCATTCATTACGAACATTTTAAACCAAAAATCTTAATTCTAGGCCTACTAGTTTCCGAGAAAATGAAAATAAACCAAATTATGCCATACTTTTAGCTGAAAATATGTATGTTATTGTGCGATGCACATATTTTTTCTCAAAAACGGTAAGTCTGGCGTGGTTTTGACCATAACAAGATTTGTAGAGGCATTCATTACGAACATTTTAAACTAAAAATCTTAATTCTAGGCCTACTAGTTTCCGAGAAAATGAAAATAAACCAAATTATGCAATACTTTTAGCTGAAAATATGTAAAAATATGTATGTTATTGTGCGATGCACATATTTTTTCTCAAAAACGGTAAGTCTGGCGTGGTTTTGACCATAACAAGATTTGTAGAGGCATTCATTACGAACATTTTAAACCAAAAATCTTTATTCTAGGCCTACTAGTTTCCGAGAAAATGAAAATAAACCAAATTATGCCATACTTTTAGCTGAAAATATGTAAAAATATGTATGTTATTGTGCGATGCACATATTTTTTCTCAAAAACGGTAAGTCTGGCGTGGTTTTGACCATAACAAGATTTGTAGAGGCATTCATTACGAACATTTTAAACCAAAAATCTTAATTCTAGGCCTACTAGTTTCCGAGAAAATGAAAATAAACCAAATTATGCCATACTTTTAGCTGAAAATATGTAAAAATATGTATGTTATTGTGCGATGCACATATTTTTTCTCAAAAACGGTAAGTCTGGCGTGGTTTTGACCATAACAAGATTTGTAGAGGCATTCATTACGAACATTTTAAACCAAAAATCTTAATTCTAGGCCTACTAGTTTCCGAGAAAATGAAAATAAACCAAATTATGCCATACTTTTAGCTGAAAATATGTAAAAATATGTATGTTATTGTGCGATGCACATATTTTTTCTCAAAAACGGTAAGTCTGGCGTGGTTTTGACCATAACAAGATTTGTAGAGGCATTCATTACGAACATTTTAAACCAAAAATCTTTATTCTAGGCCTACTAGTTTCCGAGAAAATGAAAATAAACCAAATTATGCCATACTTTTAGCTGAAAATATGTATGTTATTGTGCGATGCACATATTTTTTCTCAAAAATGGTAAGTCTGGCGTGGTTTTGACCATAACAAGATTTGTAGAGGCATTCATTACGAACATTTTAAACTAAAAATCTTAATTCTAGGCCTACTAGTTTCCGAGAAAATGAAAATAAACCAAATTATGCAATACTTTTAGCTGAAAATATGTAAAAATATGTATGTTATTGTGCGATGCACATATTTTTTCTCAAAAACGGTAAGTCTGGCGTGGTTTTGACCATAACAAGATTTGTAGAGGCATTCATTACGAACATTTTAAACCAAAAATCTTTATTCTAGGCCTACTAGTTTCCGAGAAAATGAAAATAAACCAAATTATGCCATACTTTTAGCTGAAAATATGTAAAAATATGTATGTTATTGTGCGATGCACATATTTTTTCTCAAAAACGGTAAGTCTGGCGTGGTTTTGACCATAACAAGATTTGTAGAGGCATTCATTACGAACATTTTAAACCAAAAATCTTAATTCTAGGCCTACTAGTTTCCGAGAAAATGAAAATAAACCAAATTATGCCATACTTTTAGCTGAAAATATGTATGTTATTGTGCGATGCACATATTTTTTCTCAAAAACGGTAAGTCTGGCGTGGTTTTGACCATAACAAGATTTGTAGAGGCATTCATTACGAACATTTTAAACCAAAAATCTTAATTCTAGGCCTACTAGTTTCCGAGAAAATGAAAATAAACCAAATTATGCCATACTTTTAGCTGAAAATATGTATGTTATTGTGCGATGCACATATTTTTTCTCAAAAACGGTAAGTCTGGCGTGGTTTTGACCATAACAAGATTTGTAGAGGCATTCATTACGAACATTTTAAACCAAAAATCTTAATTCTAGGCCTACTAGTTTCCGAGAAAATGAAAATAAACCAAATTATGCCATACTTTTAGCTGAAAATATGTATGTTATTGTGCGATGCACATATTTTTTCTCAAAAACGGTAAGTCTGGCGTGGTTTTGACCATAACAAGATTTGTAGAGGCATTCATTACGAACATTTTAAACCAAAAATCTTAATTCTAGGCCTACTAGTTTCCGAGAAAATGAAAATAAACCAAATTATGCCATACTTTTAGCTGAAAATATGTATGTTATTGTGCGATGCACATATTTTTTCTCAAAAACGGTAAGTCTGGCGTGGTTTTGACCATAACAAGATTTGTAGAGGCATTCATTACGAACATTTTAAACCAAAAATCTTTATTCTAGGCCTACTAGTTTCCGAGGAAATGAAAATAAACCAAATTATGCCATACTTTTAGCTGAAAATATGTAAAAATATGTATGTTATTGTGCGATGCACATATTTTTTCTCAAAAACGGTAAGTCTGGCGTGGTTTTGACCATAACAAGATTTGTAGAGGCATTCATTACGAACATTTTAAACCAAAAATCTTTATTCTAGGCCTACTAGTTTCCGAGAAAATGAAAATAAACCAAATTATGCCATACTTTTAGCTGAAAATATGTATGTTATTGTGCGATGCACATATTTTTTCTCAAAAACGGTAAGTCTGGCGTGGTTTTGACCATAACAAGATTTGTAGAGGCATTCATTACGAACATTTTAAACCAAAAATCTTAATTCTAGGCCTACTAGTTTCCGAGAAAATGAAAATAAACCAAATTATGCCATACTTTTAGCTGAAAATATGTATGTTATTGTGCGATGCACATATTTTTTCTCAAAAACGGTAAGTCTGGCGTGGTTTTGACCATAACAAGATTTGTAGAGGCATTCATTACGAACATTTTAAACCAAAAATCTTAATTCTAGGCCTATTAGTTTCCGAGAAAATGAAAATAAACCAAATTATGCCATACTTTTAGCTGAAAATATGTAAAAATATGTATGTTATTGTGCGATGCACATATTTTTTCTCAAAAACGGTAAGTCTGGCGTGGTTTTGACCATAACAAGATTTGTAGAGGCATTCATTACGAACATTTTAAACCAAAAATATTTATTCTAGGCCTACTAGTTTCCGAGAAAATGAAAATAAACCAAATTATGCCATACTTTTAGCTGAAAATATGTATGTTATTGTGCGATGCACATATTTTTTCTCAAAAACGGTAAGTCTGGCGTGGTTTTGACCATAACAAGATTTGTAGAGGCATTCATTACGAACATTTTAAACCAAAAATCTTAATTCTAGGCCTACTAGTTTCCGAGAAAATGAAAATAAACCAAATTATGCCATACTTTTAGCTGAAAATATGTATGTTATTGTGCGATGCACATATTTTTTCTCAAAAACGGTAAGTCTGGCGTGGTTTTGACCATAACAAGATTTGTAGAGGCATTCATTACGAACATTTTAAACCAAAAATCTTAATTCTAGGCCTACTAGTTTCCGAGAAAATGAAAATAAACCAAATTATGCCATACTTTTAGCTGAAAATATGTAAAAATATGTATGTTATTGTGCGATGCACATATTTTTTCTCAAAAACGGTAAGTCTGGCGTGGTTTTGACCATAACAAGATTTGTAGAGGCATTCATTACGAACATTTTAAACCAAAAATCTTAATTCTAGGCCTACTAGTTTCCGAGAAAATGAAAATAAACCAAATTATGCCATACTTTTAGCTGAAAATATGTATGTTATTGTGCGATGCACATATTTTTTCTCAAAAACGGTAAGTCTGGCGTGGTTTTGACCATAACAAGATTTGTAGAGGCATTCATTACGAACATTTTAAACCAAAAATCTTAATTCTAGGCCTACTAGTTTCCGAGAAAATGAAAATAAACCAAATTATGCCATACTTTTAGCTGAAAATATGTATGTTATTGTGCGATGCACATATTTTTTCTCAAAAACGGTAAGTCTGGCGTGGTTTTGACCATAACAAGATTTGTAGAGGCATTCATTACGAACATTTTAAACCAAAAATCTTAATTCTAGGCCTACTAGTTTCCGAGAAAATGAAAATAAACCAAATTATGCCATACTTTTAGCTGAAAATATGTATGTTATTGTGCGATGCACATATTTTTTCTCAAAAACGGTAAGTCTGGCGTGGTTTTGACCATAACAAGATTTGTAGAGGCATTCATTACGAACATTTTAAACCAAAAATCTTAATTCTAGGCCTACTAGTTTCCGAGAAAATGAAAATAAACCAAATTATGCCATACTTTTAGCTGAAAATATGTATGTTATTGTGCGATGCACATATTTTTTCTCAAAAACGGTAAGTCTGGCGTGGTTTTGACCATAACAAGATTTGTAGAGGCATTCATTACGAACATTTTAAACCAAAAATCTTAATTCTAGGCCTACTAGTTTCCGAGAAAATGAAAATAAACCAAATTATGCCATACTTTTAGCTGAAAATATGTATGTTATTGTGCGATGCACATATTTTTTCTCAAAAACGGTAAGTCTGGCGTGGTTTTGACCATAACAAGATTTGTAGAGGCATTCATTACGAACATTTTAAACCAAAAATCTTAATTCTAGGCCTACTAGTTTCCGAGAAAATGAAAATAAACCAAATTATGCCATACTTTTAGCTGAAAATATGTAAAAATATGTATGTTATTGTGCGATGCACATATTTTTTCTCAAAAACGGTAAGTCTGGCGTGGTTTTGACCATAACAAGATTTGTAGAGGCATTCATTACGAACATTTTAAACCAAAAATCTTAATTCTAGGCCTACTAGTTTCCGAGAAAATGAAAATAAACCAAATTATGCCATACTTTTAGCTGAAAATATGTATGTTATTGTGCGATGCACATATTTTTTCTCAAAAACGGTAAGTCTGGCGTGGTTTTGACCATAACAAGATTTGTAGAGGCATTCATTACGAACATTTTAAACTAAAAATCTTAATTCTAGGCCTACTAGTTTCCGAGAAAATGAAAATAAACCAAATTATGCCATACTTTTAGCTGAAAATATGTAAAAATATGTATGTTATTGTGCGATGCACATATTTTTTCTCAAAAACGGTAAGTCTGGCGTGGTTTTGACCATAACAAGATTTGTAGAGGCATTCATTACGAACATTTTAAACCAAAAATCTTAATTCTAGGCCTACTAGTTTCCGAGAAAATGAAAATAAACCAAATTATGCCATACTTTTAGCTGAAAATATGTATGTTATTGTGCGATGCACATATTTTTTCTCAAAAGCGGTAAGTCTGGCGTGGTTTTGACCATAACAAGATTTGTAGAGGCATTCATTACGAACATTTTAAACCAAAAATCTTAATTCTAGGCCTACTAGTTTCCGAGAAAATGAAAATAAACCAAATTATGCCATACTTTTAGCTGAAAATATGTATGTTATTGTGCGATGCACATATTTTTTCTCAAAAACGGTAAGTCTGGCGTGGCTTTGACCATAACAAGATTTGTAGAGGCATTCATTACGAACATTTTAAACCAAAAATCTTTATTCTAGGCCTACTAGTTTCCGAGAAAATGAAAATAAACCAAATTATGCCATACTTTTAGCTGAAAATATGTATGTTATTGTGCGATGCACATATTTTTTCTCAAAAACGGTAAGTCTGGCGTGGTTTTGACCATAACAAGATTTGTAGAGGCATTCATTACGAACATTTTAAACCAAAAATCTTAATTCTAGGCCTACTAGTTTCCGAGAAAATGAAAATAAACCAAATTATGCCATACTTTTAGCTGAAAATATGTATGTTATTGTGCGATGCACATATTTTTTCTCAAAAACGGTAAGTCTGGCGTGGTTTTGACCATAACAAGATTTGTAGAGGCATTCATTACGAACATTTTAAACCAAAAATCTTAATTCTAGGCCTACTAGTTTCCGAGAAAATGAAAATAAACCAAATTATGCCATACTTTTAGCTGAAAATATGTATGTTATTGTGCGATGCACATATTTTTTCTCAAAAACGGTAAGTCTGGCGTGGTTTTGACCATAACAAGATTTGTAGAGGCATTCATTACGAACATTTTAAACCAAAAATCTTAATTCTAGGCCTACTAGTTTCCGAGAAAATGAAAATAAACCAAATTATGCCATACTTTTAGCTGAAAATATGTATGTTATTGTGCGATGCACATATTTTTTCTCAAAAACGGTAAGTCTGGCGTGGTTTTGACCATAACAAGATTTGTAGAGGCATTCATTACGAACATTTTAAACCAAAAATCTTAATTCTAGGCCTACTAGTTTCCGAGAAAATGAAAATAAACCAAATTATGCCATACTTTTAGCTGAAAATATGTAAAAATATGTATGTTATTGTGCGATGCACATATTTTTTCTCAAAAACGGTAAGTCTGGCGTGGTTTTGACCATAACAAGATTTGTAGAGGCATTCATTACGAACATTTTAAACCAAAAATCTTAATTCTAGGCCTACTAGTTTCCGAGAAAATGAAAATAAACCAAATTATGCCATACTTTTAGCTGAAAATATGTATGTTATTGTGCGATGCACATATTTTTTCTCAAAAACGGTAAGTCTGGCGTGGTTTTGACCATAACAAGATTTGTAGAGGCATTCATTACGAACATTTTAAACCAAAAATCTTAATTCTAGGCCTACTAGTTTCCGAGAAAATGAAAATAAACCAAATTATGCCATACTTTTAGCTGAAAATATGTATGTTATTGTGCGATGCACATATTTTTTCTCAAAAACGGTAAGTCTGGCGTGGTTTTGACCATAACAAGATTTGTAGAGGCATTCATTACGAACATTTTAAACCAAAAATCTTAATTCTAGGCCTACTAGTTTCCGAGAAAATGAAAATAAACCAAATTATGCCATACTTTTAGCTGAAAATATGTATGTTATTGTGCGATGCACATATTTTTTCTCAAAAACGGTAAGTCTGGCGTGGTTTTGACCATAACAAGATTTGTAGAGGCATTCATTACGAACATTTTAAACCAAAAATCTTAATTCTAGGCCTACTAGTTTCCGAGAAAATGAAAATAAACCAAATTATGCCATACTTTTAGCTGAAAATATGTAAAAATATGTATGTTATTGTGCGATGCACATATTTTTTCTCAAAAACGGTAAGTCTGGCGTGGTTTTGACCATAACAAGATTTGTAGAGGCATTCATTACGAACATTTTAAACCAAAAATCTTAATTCTAGGCCTACTAGTTTCCGAGAAAATGAAAATAAACCAAATTATGCCATACTTTTAGCTGAAAATATGTATGTTATTGTGCGATGCACATATTTTTTCTCAAAAACGGTAAGTCTGGCGTGGTTTTGACCATAACAAGATTTGTAGAGGCATTCATTACGAACATTTTAAACTAAAAATCTTAATTCTAGGCCTACTAGTTTCCGAGAAAATGAAAATAAACCAAATTATGCCATACTTTTAGCTGAAAATATGTAAAAATATGTATGTTATTGTGCGATGCACATATTTTTTCTCAAAAACGGTAAGTCTGGCGTGGTTTTGACCATAACAAGATTTGTAGAGGCATTCATTACGAACATTTTAAACCAAAAATCTTAATTCTAGGCCTACTAGTTTCCGAGAAAATGAAAATAAACCAAATTATGCCATACTTTTAGCTGAAAATATGTATGTTATTGTGCGATGCACATATTTTTTCTCAAAAGCGGTAAGTCTGGCGTGGTTTTGACCATAACAAGATTTGTAGAGGCATTCATTACGAACATTTTAAACCAAAAATCTTAATTCTAGGCCTACTAGTTTCCGAGAAAATGAAAATAAACCAAATTATGCCATACTTTTAGCTGAAAATATGTATGTTATTGTGCGATGCACATATTTTTTCTCAAAAACGGTAAGTCTGGCGTGGCTTTGACCATAACAAGATTTGTAGAGGCATTCATTACGAACATTTTAAACCAAAAATCTTTATTCTAGGCCTACTAGTTTCCGAGAAAATGAAAATAAACCAAATTATGCCATACTTTTAGCTGAAAATATGTATGTTATTGTGCGATGCACATATTTTTTCTCAAAAACGGTAAGTCTGGCGTGGTTTTGACCATAACAAGATTTGTAGAGGCATTCATTACGAACATTTTAAACCAAAAATCTTAATTCTAGGCCTACTAGTTTCCGAGAAAATGAAAATAAACCAAATTATGCCATACTTTTAGCTGAAAATATGTATGTTATTGTGCGATGCACATATTTTTTCTCAAAAACGGTAAGTCTGGCGTGGTTTTGACCATAACAAGATTTGTAGAGGCATTCATTACGAACATTTTAAACCAAAAATCTTAATTCTAGGCCTACTAGTTTCCGAGAAAATGAAAATAAACCAAATTATGCCATACTTTTAGCTGAAAATATGTATGTTATTGTGCGATGCACATATTTTTTCTCAAAAACGGTAAGTCTGGCGTGGTTTTGACCATAACAAGATTTGTAGAGGCATTCATTACGAACATTTTAAACCAAAAATCTTAATTCTAGGCCTACTAGTTTCCGAGAAAATGAAAATAAACCAAATTATGCCATACTTTTAGCTGAAAATATGTATGTTATTGTGCGATGCACATATTTTTTCTCAAAAACGGTAAGTCTGGCGTGGTTTTGACCATAACAAGATTTGTAGAGGCATTCATTACGAACATTTTAAACCAAAAATCTTAATTCTAGGCCTACTAGTTTCCGAGAAAATGAAAATAAACCAAATTATGCCATACTTTTAGCTGAAAATATGTAAAAATATGTATGTTATTGTGCGATGCACATATTTTTTCTCAAAAACGGTAAGTCTGGCGTGGTTTTGACCATAACAAGATTTGTAGAGGCATTCATTACGAACATTTTAAACCAAAAATCTTAATTCTAGGCCTACTAGTTTCCGAGAAAATGAAAATAAACCAAATTATGCCATACTTTTAGCTGAAAATATGTATGTTATTGTGCGATGCACATATTTTTTCTCAAAAACGGTAAGTCTGGCGTGGTTTTGACCATAACAAGATTTGTAGAGGCATTCATTACGAACATTTTAAACCAAAAATCTTAATTCTAGGCCTACTAGTTTCCGAGAAAATGAAAATAAACCAAATTATGCCATACTTTTAGCTGAAAATATGTAAAAATATGTATGTTATTGTGCGATGCACATATTTTTTCTCAAAAACGGTAAGTCTGGCGTGGTTTTGACCATAACAAGATTTGTAGAGGCATTCATTACGAACATTTTAAACCAAAAATCTTAATTCTAGGCCTACTAGTTTCCGAGAAAATGAAAATAAACCAAATTATGCCATACTTTTAGCTGAAAATATGTAAAAATATGTATGTTATTGTGCGATGCACATATTTTTTCTCAAAAACGGTAAGTCTGGCGTGGTTTTGACCATAACAAGATTTGTAGAGGCATTCATTACGAACATTTTAAACCAAAAATCTTAATTCTAGGCCTACTAGTTTCCGAGAAAATGAAAATAAACCAAATTATGCCATACTTTTAGCTGAAAATATGTAAAAATATGTATGTTATTGTGCGATGCACATATTTTTTCTCAAAAACGGTAAGTCTGGCGTGGTTTTGACCATAACAAGATTTGTAGAGGCATTCATTACGAACATTTTAAACCAAAAATCTTTATTCTAGGCCTACTAGTTTCCGAGAAAATGAAAATAAACCAAATTATGCCATACTTTTAGCTGAAAATATGTATGTTATTGTGCGATGCACATATTTTTTCTCAAAAACGGTAAGTCTGGCGTGGTTTTGACCATAACAAGATTTGTAGAGGCATTCATTACGAACATTTTAAACCAAAAATCTTAATTCTAGGCCTACTAGTTTCCGAGAAAATGAAAATAAACCAAATTATGCCATACTTTTAGCTGAAAATATGTATGTTATTGTGCGATGCACATATTTTTTCTCAAAAACGGTAAGTCTGGCGTGATTTTGACCATAACAAGATTTGTAGAGGCATTCATTACGAACATTTTAAACCAAAAATCTTTATTCTAGGCCTACTAGTTTCCGAGAAAATGAAAATAAACCAAATTATGCCATACTTTTAGCTGAAAATATGTATGTTATTGTGCGATGCACATATTTTTTCTCAAAAACGGTAAGTCTGGCGTGGTTTTGACCATAACAAGATTTGTAGAGGCATTCATTACGAACATTTTAAACCAACAATTTTAATTCTAGGCCTACTAGTTTCCGAGAAAATGAAAATAAACCAAATTATGCCATACTTTTAGCTGAAAATATGTAAAAATATGTATGTTATTGTGCGATGCACATATTTTTTCTCAAAAACGGTAAGTCTGGCGTGGTTTTGACCATAACAAGATTTGTAGAGGCATTCATTACGAACATTTTAAACCAAAAATCTTAATTCTAGGCCTACTAGTTTCCGAGAAAATGAAAATAAACCAAATTATGCCATACTTTTAGCTGAAAATATGTATGTTATTGTGCGATGCACATATTTTTTCTCAAAAACGGTAAGTCTGGCGTGGTTTTGACCATAACAAGATTTGTAGAGGCATTCATTACGAACATTTTAAACCAAAAATCTTTATTCTAGGCCTACTAGTTTCCGAGAAAATGAAAATAAACCAAATTATGCCATACTTTTAGCTGAAAATATGTAAAAATATGTATGTTATTGTGCGATGCACATATTTTTTCTCAAAAACGGTAAGTCTGGCGTGGTTTTGACCATAACAAGATTTGTAGAGGCATTCATTACGAACATTTTAAACTAAAAATCTTAATTCTAGGCCTACTAGTTTCCGAGAAAATGAAAATAAACCAAATTATGCAATACTTTTAGCTGAAAATATGTAAAAATATGTATGTTATTGTGCGATGCACATATTTTTTCTCAAAAACGGTAAGTCTGGCGTGGTTTTGACCATAACAAGATTTGTAGAGGCATTCATTACGAACATTTTAAACCAAAAATCTTAATTCTAGGCCTACTAGTTTCCGAGAAAATGAAAATAAACCAAATTATGCCATACTTTTAGCTGAAAATATGTAAAAATATGTATGTTATTGTGCGATGCACATATTTTTTCTCAAAAACGGTAAGTCTGGCGTGGTTTTGACCATAACAAGATTTGTAGAGGCATTCATTACGAACATTTTAAACCAAAAATCTTAATTCTAGGCCTACTAGTTTCCGAGAAAATGAAAATAAACCAAATTATGCCATACTTTTAGCTGAAAATATGTAAAAATATGTATGTTATTGTGCGATGCACATATTTTTTCTCAAAAACGGTAAGTCTGGCGTGGTTTTGACCATAACAAGATTTGTAGAGGCATTCATTACGAACATTTTAAACCAAAAATCTTAATTCTAGGCCTACTAGTTTCCGAGAAAATGAAAATAAACCAAATTATGCCATACTTTTAGCTGAAAATATGTAAAAATATGTATGTTATTGTGCGATGCACATATTTTTTCTCAAAAACGGTAAGTCTGGCGTGGTTTTGACCATAACAAGATTTGTAGAGGCATTCATTACGAACATTTTAAACCAAAAATCTTAATTCTAGGCCTACTAGTTTCCGAGAAAATGAAAATAAACCAAATTATGCCATACTTTTAGCTGAAAATATGTATGTTATTGTGCGATGCACATATTTTTTCTCAAAAACGGTAAGTCTGGCGTGGTTTTGACCATAACAAGATTTGTAGAGGCATTCATTACGAACATTTTAAACCAAAAATCTTTATTCTAGGCCTACTAGTTTCCGAGAAAATGAAAATAAACCAAATTATGCCATACTTTTAGCTGAAAATATGTATGTTATTGTGCGATGCACATATTTTTTCTCAAAAACGGTAAGTCTGGCGTGGTTTTGACCATAACAAGATTTGTAGAGGCATTCATTACGAACATTTTAAACCAAAAATCTTAATTCTAGGCCTACTAGTTTCCGAGAAAATGAAAATAAACCAAATTATGCCATACTTTTAGCTGAAAATATGTATGTTATTGTGCGATGCACATATTTTTTCTCAAAAACGGTAAGTCTGGCGTGGTTTTGACCATAACAAGATTTGTAGAGGCATTCATTACGAACATTTTAAACCAAAAATCTTAATTCTAGGCCTACTAGTTTCCGAGAAAATGAAAATAAACCAAATTATGCCATACTTTTAGCTGAAAATATGTAAAAATATGTATGTTATTGTGCGATGCACATATTTTTTCTCAAAAACGGTAAGTCTGGCGTGGTTTTGACCATAACAAGATTTGTAGAGGCATTCATTACGAACATTTTAAACCAAAAATCTTAATTCTAGGCCTACTAGTTTCCGAGAAAATGAAAATAAACCAAATTATGCCATACTTTTAGCTGAAAATATGTATGTTATTGTGCGATGCACATATTTTTTCTCAAAAACGGTAAGTCTGGCGTGGTTTTGACCATAACAAGATTTGTAGAGGCATTCATTACGAACATTTTAAACCAAAAATCTTAATTCTAGGCCTACTAGTTTCCGAGAAAATGAAAATAAACCAAATTATGCCATACTTTTAGCTGAAAATATGTAAAAATATGTATGTTATTGTGCGATGCACATATTTTTTCTCAAAAACGGTAAGTCTGGCGTGGTTTTGACCATAACAAGATTTGTAGAGGCATTCATTACGAACATTTTAAACCAAAAATCTTAATTCTAGGCCTACTAGTTTCCGAGAAAATGAAAATAAACCAAATTATGCCATACTTTTAGCTGAAAATATGTATGTTATTGTGCGATGCACATATTTTTTCTCAAAAACGGTAAGTCTGGCGTGGTTTTGACCATAACAAGATTTGTAGAGGCATTCATTACGAACATTTTAAACCAAAAATCTTTATTCTAGGCCTACTAGTTTCCGAGAAAATGAAAATAAACCAAATTATGCCATACTTTTAGCTGAAAATATGTAAAAATATGTATGTTATTGTGCGATGCACATATTTTTTCTCAAAAACGGTAAGTCTGGCGTGGTTTTGACCATAACAAGATTTGTAGAGGCATTCATTACGAACATTTTAAACCAAAAATCTTAATTCTAGGCCTACTAGTTTCCGAGAAAATGAAAATAAACCAAATTATGCCATACTTTTAGCTGAAAATATGTAAAAATATGTATGTTATTGTGCGATGCACATATTTTTTCTCAAAAACGGTAAGTCTGGCGTGGTTTTGACCATAACAAGATTTGTAGAGGCATTCATTACGAACATTTTAAACCAAAAATCTTAATTCTAGGCCTACTAGTTTCCGAGAAAATGAAAATAAACCAAATTATGCCATACTTTTAGCTGAAAATATGTATGTTATTGTGCGATGCACATATTTTTTCTCAAAAACGGTAAGTCTGGCGTGGTTTTGACCATAACAAGATTTGTAGAGGCATTCATTACGAACATTTTAAACCAAAAATCTTAATTCTAGGCCTACTAGTTTCCGAGAAAATGAAAATAAACCAAATTATGCCATACTTTTAGCTGAAAATATGTATGTTATTGTGCGATGCACATATTTTTTCTCAAAAACGGTAAGTCTGGCGTGGTTTTGACCATAACAAGATTTGTAGAGGCATTCATTACGAACATTTTAAACCAAAAATCTTAATTCTAGGCCTACTAGTTTCCGAGAAAATTAAAATAAACCAAATTATGCCATACTTTTAGCTGAAAATATGTATGTTATTGTGCGATGCACATATTTTTTCTCAAAAACGGTAAGTCTGGCGTGGTTTTGACCATAACAAGATTTGTAGAGGCATTCATTACGAACATTTTAAACCAAAAATCTTAATTCTAGGCCTACTAGTTTCCGAGAAAATGAAAATAAACCAAATTATGCCATACTTTTAGCTGAAAATATGTATGTTATTGTGCGATGCACATATTTTTTCTCAAAAACGGTAAGTCTGGCGTGATTTTGACCATAACAAGATTTGTAGAGGCATTCATTACGAACATTTTAAACCAAAAATCTTTATTCTAGGCCTACTAGTTTCCGAGAAAATGAAAATAAACCAAATTATGCCATACTTTTAGCTGAAAATATGTAAAAATATGTATGTTATTGTGCGATGCACATATTTTTTCTCAAAAACGGTAAGTCTGGCGTGGTTCTGACCATAACAAGATTTGTAGAGGCATTCATTACGAACATTTTTAACCAAAAATCTTAATTCTAGGCCTACTAGTTTCCGAGAAAATGAAAATAAACCAAATTATGCCATACTTTTAGCTGAAAATATGTAAAAATATGTATGTTATTGTGCGATGCACATATTTTTTCTCAAAAACGGTAAGTCTGGCGTGGTTTTGACCATAACAAGATTTGTAGAGGCATTCATTACGAACATTTTAAACCAAAAATCTTAATTCTAGGCCTACTAGTTTCCGAGAAAATGAAAATAAACCAAATTATGCCATACTTTTAGCTGAAAATATGTAAAAATATGTATGTTATTGTGCGATGCACATATTTTTTCTCAAAAACGGTAAGTCTGGCGTGGTTTTGACCATAACAAGATTTGTAGAGGCATTCATTACGAACATTTTAAACCAAAAATCTTAATTCTAGGCCTACTAGTTTCCGAGAAAATGAAAATAAACCAAATTATGCCATACTTTTAGCTGAAAATATGTAAAAATATGTATGTTATTGTGCGATGCACATATTTTTTCTCAAAAACGGTAAGTCTGGCGTGGTTTTGACCATAACAAGATTTGTAGAGGCATTCATTACGAACATTTTAAACCAAAAATCTTTATTCTAGGCCTACTAGTTTCCGAGAAAATGAAAATAAACCAAATTATGCCATACTTTTAGCTGAAAATATGTATGTTATTGTGCGATGCACATATTTTTTCTCAAAAACTGTAAGTCTGGCGTGGTTTTGACCATAACAAGATCTGTAGAGGCATTCATTACGAACATTTTAAACCAAAAATCTTAATTCTAGGCCTACTAGTTTCCGAGAAAATGAAAATAAACCAAATTATGCCATACTTTTAGCTGAAAATATGTATGTTATTGTGCGATGCACATATTTTTTCTCAAAAACGGTAAGTCTGGCGTGGTTTTGACCATTCATTACGAACATTTTAAACCAAAAATCTTAATTCTAGGCCTACTAGTTTCCGAGAAAATGAAAATAAACCAAATTATGCCATACTTTTAGCTGAAAATATGTAAAAATATGTATGTTATTGTGCGATGCACATATTTTTTCTCAAAAACGGTAAGTCTGGCGTGGTTTTGACCATAACAAGATTTGTAGAGGCATTCATTACGAACATTTTAAACTAAAAATCTTAATTCTAGGCCTACTAGTTTCCGAGAAAATGAAAATAAACCAAATTATGCAATACTTTTAGCTGAAAATATGTAAAAATATGTATGTTATTGTGCGATGCACATATTTTTTCTCAAAAACGGTAAGTCTGGCGTGGTTTTGACCATAACAAGATTTGTAGAGGCATTCATTACGAACATTTTAAACCAAAAATCTTAATTCTAGGCCTACTAGTTTCCGAGAAAATGAAAATAAACCAAATTATGCCATACTTTTAGCTGAAAATATGTATGTTATTGTGCGATGCACATATTTTTTCTCAAAAACGGTAAGTCTGGCGTGGTTTTGACCATAACAAGATTTGTAGAGGCATTCATTACGAACATTTTAAACCAAAAATCTTAATTCTAGGCCTACTAGTTTCCGAGAAAATGAAAATAAACCAAATTATGCCATACTTTTAGCTGAAAATATGTAAAAATATGTATGTTATTGTGCGATGCACATATTTTTTCTCAAAAACGGTAAGTCTGGCGTGGTTTTGACCATAACAAGATTTGTAGAGGCATTCATTACGAACATTTTAAACCAAAAATCTTTATTCTAGGCCTACTAGTTTCCGAGAAAATGAAAATAAACCAAATTATGCCATACTTTTAGCTGAAAATATGTATGTTATTGTGCGATGCACATATTTTTTCTCAAAAACGGTAAGTCTGGCGTGGTTTTGACCATAACAAGATTTGTAGAGGCATTCATTACGAACATTTTAAACCAAAAATCTTAATTCTAGGCCTACTAGTTTCCGAGAAAATGAAAATAAACCAAATTATGCCATACTTTTAGCTGAAAATATGTATGTTATTGTGCGATGCACATATTTTTTCTCAAAAACGGTAAGTCTGGCGTGGTTTTGACCATAACAAGATTTGTAGAGGCATTCATTACGAACATTTTAAACCAAAAATCTTAATTCTAGGCCTACTAGTTTCCGAGAAAATGAAAATAAACCAAATTATGCCATACTTTTAGCTGAAAATATGTATGTTATTGTGCGATGCACATATTTTTTCTCAAAAACGGTAAGTCTGGCGTGGTTTTGACCATAACAAGATTTGTAGAGGCATTCATTACGAACATTTTAAACCAAAAATCTTAATTCTAGGCCTACTAGTTTCCGAGAAAATGAAAATAAACCAAATTATGCCATACTTTTAGGTGAAAATATGTATGTTATTGTGCGATGCACATATTTTTTCTCAAAAACGGTAAGTCTGGCGTGGTTTTGACCATAACAAGATTTGTAGAGGCATTCATTACGAACATTTTAAACCAAAAATCTTAATTCTAGGCCTACTAGTTTCCGAGAAAATGAAAATAAACCAAATTATGCCATACTTTTAGCTGAAAATATGTAAAAATATGTATGTTATTGTGCGATGCACATATTTTTTCTCAAAAACGGTAAGTCTGGCGTGGTTTTGACCATAACAAGATTTGTAGAGGCATTCATTACGAACATTTTAAACCAAAAATCTTAATTCTAGGCCTACTAGTTTCCGAGAAAATGAAAATAAACCAAATTATGCCATACTTTTAGCTGAAAATATGTATGTTATTGTGCGATGCACATATTTTTTCTCAAAAACGGTAAGTCTGGCGTGGTTTTGACCATAACAAGATTTGTAGAGGCATTCATTACGAACATTTTAAACCAAAAATCTTTATTCTAGGCCTACTAGTTTCCGAGAAAATGAAAATAAACCAAATTATGCCATACTTTTAGCTGAAAATATGTATGTTATTGTGCGATGTACATATTTTTTCTCAAAAACGGTAAGTCTGGCGTGGTTTTGACCATAACAAGATTTGTAGAGGCATTCATTACGAACATTTTAAACCAAAAATCTTAATTCTAGGCCTACTAGTTTCCGAGAAAATGAAAATAAACCAAATTATGCCATACTTTTAGCTGAAAATATGTATGTTATTGTGCGATGCACATATTTTTTCTCAAAAAACGGTAAGTCTGGCGTGGTTTTGACCATAACAAGATTTGTAGAGGCATTCATTACGAACATTTTAAACCAAAAATCTTAATTCTAGGCCTACTAGTTTCCGAGAAAATGAAAATAAACCAAATTATGCCATACTTTTAGCTGAAAATATGTATGTTATTGTGCGATGCACATATTTTTTCTCAAAAACGGTAAGTCTGGCGTGGTTTTGACCATAACAAGATTTGTAGAGGCATTCATTACGAACATTTTAAACCAAAAATCTTAATTCTAGGCCTACTAGTTTCCGAGAAAATGAAAATAAACCAAATTATGCCATACTTTTAGCTGAAAATATGTATGTTATTGTGCGATGCACATATTTTTTCTCAAAAACGGTAAGTCTGGCGTGGTTTTGACAATAACAAGATTTGTAGAGGCATTCATTACGAACATTTTAAACCAAAAATCTTTATTCTAGGCCTACTAGTTTCCGAGAAAATGAAAATAAACCAAATTATGCCATACTTTTAGCTGAAAATATGTATGTTATTGTGCGATGTACATATTTTTTCTCAAAAACGGTAAGTCTGGCGTGGTTTTGACCATAACAAGATTTGTAGAGGCATTCATTACGAACATTTTAAACCAAAAATCTTAATTCTAGGCCTACTAGTTTCCGAGAAAATGAAAATAAACCAAATTATGCCATACTTTTAGCTGAAAATATGTATGTTATTGTGCGATGCACATATTTTTTCTCAAAAACGGTAAGTCTGGCGTGGTTTTGACCATAACAAGATTTGTAGAGGCATTCATTACGAACATTTTAAACCAAAAATCTTTATTCTAGGCCTACTAGTTTCCGAGAAAATGAAAATAAACCAAATTATGCCATACTTTTAGCTGAAAATATGTATGTTATTGTGCGATGCACATATTTTTTCTCAAAAACGGTAAGTCTGGCGTGGTTTTGACCATAACAAGATTTGTAGAGGCATTCATTACGAACATTTTAAACCAAAAATCTTAATTCTAGGCCTACTAGTTTCCGAGAAAATGAAAATAAACCAAATTATGCCATACTTTTAGCTGAAAATATGTATGTTATTGTGCGATGCACATATTTTTTCTCAAAAACGGTAAGTCTGGCGTGGTTTTGACAATAACAAGATTTGTAGAGGCATTCATTACGAACATTTTAAACCAAAAATCTTAATTCTAGGCCTACTAGTTTCCGAGAAAATGAAAATAAACCAAATTATGCCATACTTTTAGCTGAAAATATGTATGTTATTGTGCGATGCACATATTTTTTCTCAAAAACGGTAAGTCTGGCGTGGTTTTGACCATAACAAGATTTGTAGAGGCATTCATTACGAACATTTTAAACCAAAAATCTTAATTCTAGGCCTACTAGTTTCCGAGAAAATGAAAATAAACCAAATTATGCCATACTTTTAGCTGAAAATATGTATGTTATTGTGCGATGCACATATTTTTTCTCAAAAACGGTAAGTCTGGCGTGGTTTTGACCATAACAAGATTTGTAGAGGCATTCATTACGAACATTTTAAACCAAAAATCTTTATTCTAGGCCTACTAGTTTCCGAGGAAAATGAAAATAAACCAAATTATGCCATACTTTTAGCTGAAAATATGTATGTTATTGTGCGATGCACATATTTTTTCTCAAAAACGGTAAGTCTGGCGTGGTTTTGACCATAACAAGATTTGTAGAGGCATTCATTACGAACATTTTAAACCAAAAATCTTAATTCTAGGCCTACTAGTTTCCGAGAAAATGAAAATAAACCAAATTATGCCATACTTTTAGCTGAAAATATGTATGTTATTGTGCGATGCACATATTTTTTCTCAAAAACGGTAAGTCTGGCGTGGTTTTGACCATAACAAGATTTGTAGAGGCATTCATTACGAACATTTTAAACCAAAAATCTTTATTCTAGGCCTACTAGTTTCCGAGAAAATGAAAATAAACCAAATTATGCCATACTTTTAGCTGAAAATATGTATGTTTTTGTGCGATGCACATATTGTTTTCTCAAAAACGGTAAGTCTGGCGTGGTTTTGACCATAACAAGATTTGTAGAGGCATTCATTACGAACATTTTAAACCAAAAATCTTAATTCTAGGCCTACTAGTTTCCGAGAAAATGAAAATAAACCAAATTATGCCATACTTTTAGCTGAAAATATGTATGTTATTGTGCGATGCACATATTTTTTCTCAAAAACGGTAAGTCTGGCGTGGTTTTGACCATAACAAGATTTGTAGAGGCATTCATTACGAACATTTTAAACCAAAAATCTTAATTCTAGGCCTACTAGTTTCCGAGAAAATGAAAATAAACCAAATTATGCCATACTTTTAGCTGAAAATATGTATGTTATTGTGCGATGCACATATTTTTTCTCAAAAACGGTAAGTCTGGCGTGGTTTTGACCATAACAAGATTTGTAGAGGCATTCATTACGAACATTTTAAACCAAAAATCTTTATTCTAGGCCTACTAGTTTCCGAGGAAAATGAAAATAAACCAAATTATGCCATACTTTTAGCTGAAAATATGTAAAAATATGTATGTTATTGTGCGATGCACATATTTTTTCTCAAAAACGGTAAGTCTGGCGTGGTTTTGACCATAACAAAATTTGTAGAGGCATTCATTACGAACATTTTAAACCAAAAATCTTAATTCTAGGCCTACTAGTTTCCGAGAAAATGAAAATAAACCAAATTATGCCATACTTTTAGCTGAAAATATGTATGTTATTGTGCGATGCACATATTTTTTTCTCAAAAACGGTAAGTCTGGCGTGGTTTTGACCATAACAAGATTTGTAGAGGCATTCATTACGAACATTTTAAACCAAAAAATCTTAATTCTAGGCCTACTAGTTTCCGAGAAAATGAAAATAAACCAAATTATGCCATACTTTTAGCTGAAAATATGTATGTTATTGTGCGATGCACATATTTTTTCTCAAAAACGGTAAGTCTGGCGTGGTTTTGACCATAACAAGATTTGTAGAGGCATTCATTACGAACATTTTAAACCAAAAATCTTAATTCTAGGCCTACTAGTTTCCGAGAAAATGAAAATAAACCAAATTATGCCATACTTTTAGCTGAAAATATGTATGTTATTGTGCGATGCACATATTATTTCTCAAAGACGGTAAGTCTGGCGTGGTTTTGACCATAACAAGATTTGTAGAGGCATTCATTACGAACATTTTAAACCAAAAATCTTAATTCTAGGCCTACTAGTTTCCGAGAAAATGAAAATAAACCAAATTATGCCATACTTTTAGCTGAAAATATGTATGTTATTGTGCGATGCACATATTTTTTCTCAAAAACGGTAAGTCTGGCGTGGTTTTGACCATAACAAGATTTGTAGAGGCATTCATTACGAACATTTTAAACCAAAAATCTTAAAATCTTAATTCTAGGCCTACTAGTTTCCGAGAAAATGAAAATAAACCAAATTATGCCATACTTTTAGCTGAAAATATGTATGTTATTGTGCGATGCACATATTTTTTTCTCAAAAACGGTAAGTCTGGCGTGGTTTTGACCATAACAAGATTTGTAGAGGCATTCATTACGAACATTTTAAACCAAAAATCTTAATTCTAGGCCTACTAGTTTCCGAGAAAATGAAAATAAACCAAATTATGCCATACTTTTAGCTGAAAATATGTATGTTATTGTGCGATGCACATATTTTTTTCTCAAAAACGGTAAGTCTGGCGTGGTTTTGACCATAACAAGATTTGTAGAGGCATTCATTACGAACATTTTAAACCAAAAATCTTAATTCTAGGCCTACTAGTTTCCGAGAAAATGAAAATAAACCAAATTATGCCATACTTTTAGCTGAAAATATGTATGTTATTGTGCGATGCACATATTTTTTTCTCAAAAACGGTAAGTCTGGCGTGGTTTTTGACCATAACAAGATTTGTAGAGGCATTCATTACGAACATTTTAAACCAAAAATCTTTATTCTAGGCCTACTAGTTTCCGAGAAAATGAAAATAAACCAAATTATGCCATACTTTTAGCTGAAAATATGTAAAAATATGTATGTTATTGTGCGATGCACATATTTTTTCTCAAAAACGGTAAGTCTGGCGTGGTTTTGACCATAACAAGATTTGTAGAGGCATTCATTACGAACATTTTTAAACCAAAAATCTTAATTCTAGGCCTACTAGTTTCCGAGAAAATGAAAATAAACCAAATTATGCCATACTTTTAGCTGAAAATATGTAAAAATATGTATGTTACTGTGCGATGCACATATTTTTTCTCAAAAACGGTAAGTCTGGCGTGGTTTTGACCATAACAAGATTTGTAGAGGCATTCATTACGAACATTTTAAAACCAAAAATCTTAATTCTAGGCCTACTAGTTTCCGAGGAAAATGAAAATAAACCAAATTATGCCATACTTTTAGCTGAAAATATGTATGTTATTGTGCGATGCACATATTTTTTTCTCAAAAACGGTAAGTCTGGCGTGGTTTTGACCATAACAAGATTTGTAGAGGCATTCATTACGAACATTTTTAAACCAAAAATCTTAATTCTAGGCCTACTAGTTTCCGAGAAAATGAAAATAAACCAAATTATGCCATACTTTTAGCTGAAAATATGTAAAATATGTATGTTATTGTGGGATGCACATATTTTTCTCAAAAACGGTAAGTCTGGCGTGGTTTTGACCATAACAAGATTTGTAGAGGCATTCATTACGAACATTTTAAACCAAAAAATCTTTATTCTAGGCCTACTAGTTTCCGAGAAAAGAAAAATAAACCAAATTATGCCATACTTTTAGCTGAAAATATGTATGTTTTTGTGCGATGCACATATTTTTTCTCAAAAACGGTAAGTCTGGCGTGGTTTTGACCATAACAAGATTTGTAGAGGCATTCATTACGAACATTTTAAACCAAAAATCTTAATTCTAGGCCTACTAGTTTCCGAGAAAATGAAAATAAACCAAATTATGCCATACTTTTAGCTGAAAATATGTAAAAATATGTATGTTATTGTGCGATGCACATATTTTTTCTCAAAAACGGTAAGTCTGGCGTGGTTTTGACCATAACAAGATTTGTAGAGGCATTCATTACGAACATTTTTAAACCAAAAATCTTAATTCTAGGCCTACTAGTTTCCGAGAAAATGAAAATAAACCAAATTATGCCATACTTTTAGCTGAAAATATGTATGTTATTGTGCGATGCACATATTTTTCTCAAAAACGGTAAGTCCTGGCGTGGTTTTGACCATAACAAGATTTGTAGAGGCATTCATTACGAACATTTTAAACCAAAAATCTTAATTCTAGGCCTACTAGTTTCCGAGAAAATGAAAATAAACCAAATTATGCCATACTTTTAGCTGAAAAATATGTATGTTATTGTGCGATGCACATATTTTTTCTCAAAAACGGTAAGTCTGGCGTGGTTTTTGACCATAACAAGATTTGTAGAGGCATTCATTACGAACATTTTAAACCAAAAATCTTAATTCTAGGCCTACTAGTTTCCGAGAAAATGAAAATAAACCAAATTATGCCATACTTTTAGCTGAAAATATGTATGTTATTGTGCGATGCACATATTTTTTCTCAAAAACGGTAAGTCTGGCGTGGTTTTGACCATAACAAGATTTGTAGAGGCATTCATTACGAACATTTTAAACCAAAAATCTTAATTCTAGGCCTACTAGTTTCCGAGAAAATGAAAATAAACCAAATTATGCCATACTTTTAGCTGAAAATATGTATGTTATTGTGCGATGCACATATTTTTTCTCAAAAACGGTAAGTCTGGCGTGGTTTTGACCATAACAAGATTTGTAGAGGCCTTCATTACGAACATTTTAAACCAAAAATCTTAATTCTAGGCTACTAGTTTCCGAGAAAATGAAAATAAACCAATTATGCATTACTTTTAGCTGAAAATATGTATGTTATTGTGCGATGCACATATTTTTTCTCAAAAACGGTAAGTCTGGCGTGGTTTTGACCATAACATGATTTGTAGAGGCATTCATTACGAAACATTTTAAACCAAAAATCTTAATTCTAGGCCTACTAGTTTCCGAGAAAATGAAAATAAACCAAATTATGCCATACTTTTTAGCTGAAAATATGTATGTTATTGTGCGATGCACATATTTTTCTCAAAAACGGTAAGTCTGGCGTGGTTTTGACCATAACAAGATTTGTAGAGGCATTCATTACGAACATTTTAAACCAAAAATCTTTATTCTAGGCCTACTAGTTTCCGAGAAAATGAAAATAAACCAAATTATGCCATACTTTTAGCTGAAAATATGTAGTGTTATTGTGCGATGCACATATTTTTTTCTCAAAAAACGGTAAGTCTGGCGTGGTTTTGACCATAACAAGATTTTGTAGAGGCATTCATTACGAACATTTTAAACCAAAAATCTTAATTCTAGGCCTACTAGTTTCCGAGAAAATGAAAATAAACCAAATTATGCCATACTTTTAGCTGAAAATATGTAAAAAATATGTATGTTATTGTGCGATGCACATATTTTTTCTCAAAAACGGTAAGTCTGGCGTGGTTTTGACCATAACAAGATTTGTAGAGGCATTCATTACGAACATTTTTAAACCAAAAATCTTAATTCTAGGCCTACTAGTTTCCGAGGAAAATGAAAATAAACCAAATTATGCCATACTTTTAGCTGAAAATATGTATGTTATTGTGCGATGCACATATTTTTTCTCAAAAACGGTAAGTCTGGCGTGGTTTTGACCATAACAAGATTTGTAGAGGCATTCATTACGAACATTTTAAACCAAAAATCTTAATTCTAGGCCTACTAGTTTCCGAGAAAATGAAAATAAACCAAATTATGCCATACTTTTAGCTGAAAATATGTATGTTATTGTGCGATGCACATATTTTTTCTCAAAAACGGTAAGTCTGGCGTGGTTTTGACCATAACAAGATTTGTAGAGGCATTCATTACGAACATTTTAAACCAAAAATCTTAATTCTAGGCCTACTAGTTTCCGAGAAAATGATAATAAAACCAAATTATGCCATACTTTTAGCTGAAAATATGTATGTTATTGTGCGATGCACATATTTTTTCTCAAAAACGGTAAGTCTGGCGTGGTTTTGACCATAACAAGATTTGTAGAGGCATTCATTACGAACATTTTAAACCAAAATCTTTATTCTAGGCCTACTAGTTTCCGAGAAAATGAAAATAAACCAAATTATGCCATACTTTTAGCTGAAAATATGTAAAAATATGTATGTTATTGTGCGATGCACATATTTTGTCTCAAAAACGGTAAGTCTGGCGTGGTTTTGACCATAACAAGATTTGTAGAGGCATTCATTACGAACATTTTAAACCAAAAATCTTAATTCTAGGCCTACTAGTTTCCGAGAAAATGAAAATAAACCAAATTATGCCATACTTTTAGCTGAAAATATGTAAAAATATGTATGTTATTGTGCGATGCACATATTTTTTTTCAAAAAACGGTAAGTCTGGCGTGGTTTTGACCATAACAAGATTTGTAGAGGCATTCATTACGAACATTTTAAACCAAAAATCTTAATTCTAGGCCTACTAGTTTCCGAGAAAATGAAAATAAACCAAATTATGCCATACTTTTAGCTGAAAATATGTATGTTATTGTGCGATGCACATATTTTTTCTCAAAAACGGTAAGTCTGGCGTGGTTTTGACCATAACAAGATTTGTAGAGGCATTCATTACGAACATTTTAAACCAAAAATCTTAATTCTAGGCCTACTAGTTTCCGAGGAAAATGAAAATAAACCAAATTATGCCATACTTTTAGCTGAAAATATGTAAAAATATGTATGTTATTGTGCGATGCACATATTTTTTTCTCAAAAACGGTAAGTCTGGCGTGGTTTTGACCATAACAAGATTTGTAGAGGCATTCATTACGAACATTTTAAACCAAAAATCTTTATCTAGGCCTACTAGTTTTCCGAGAAAATGAAAATAAACCAAATTATGCCATACTTTTAGCTGAAAATATGTATGTTATTGTGCGATGCACATATTTTTTCTCAAAAAACGGTAAGTCTGGGCGTGGTTTTTGACCATAACAAGATTTGTAGAGGCATTCATTACCGAACATTTTAAACCAAAAATCTTATTCTAGGCCTACTAGTTTCCGAGAAAATGAAAATAAACCAAATTATGCCATACTTTTAGGCTGAAAAATATGTATGTTATTGTGCGATGCACATATTTTTTCTCAAAAACGGTAAGTCTTGGCGTGGTTTTGACCATAACAAGATTTGTAGAGGCATTCATTACGAACATTTTAAACCAAACAATCTTAATTCTAGGCCTACTAGTTTCCGAGGAAAATGAAAATAAACCAAATTATGCCATACTTTTAGCTGAAAATATGTATGTTATTGTGCAATGCACATATTTTTCTCAAAAACGGTAAGTCTGGCGTGGTTTTGACCATAACAAGATTTGTAGAGGCATTCATTACGAACATTTTAAACCAAAAATCTTTATTCTAGGCCTACTAGTTTCCGAGAAAATGAAAATAAACCAAATTATGCCATACTTTTAGCTGAAAATATGTATGTTTATTGTGCGATGCACATATTTTTTCTCAAAAACGGTAAGTCTGGCGTGGTTTTTGACCATAACAAGATTTGTAGAGGCATTCATTACGAACATTTTAAACCAAAAATCTTTATTCTAGGCCTACTAGTTTCCGAGAAAATGAAAATAAACCAAATTATGCCATACTTTTAGCTGAAAATATGTATGTTATTGTGCGATGCACATATTTTTTCTCAAAAACGGGTAAGTCTGGCGTGGTTTTGACCATAACAAGATTTGTAGAGGCATTCATTACGAACATTTTAAACCAAAAATCTTTAATTCTAGGCCTACTAGTTTCCGAGAAAATGAAAATAAACCAAATTTATGCCATACTTTTAGCTGAAAAATATGTATGTTATTGTGCGATGCACATATTTTTTCTCAAAAACGGTAAGTCTGGCGTGGGTTTTGACCATAACAAGATTTGTAGAGGCATTCATTACGAAGCATTTTTAAACCAAAAAATCTTTATTCTAGGCCTACTAGTTTCCGAGAAAATGAAAAATAAACCAAATTATGCCATACTTTTAGCTGAAAATATGTATGTTATTGTGCGATGCACATATTTTTTCTCAAAAACGGTAAGTCTGGCGTGGTTGTTGACCATAACAAGATTTGTAGAGGCATTCATTACGAACATTTTAAACCAAAAATCTTTATTCTAGGCCTACTAGTTTCCGAGAAAATTGAAAATAAACCAAATTATGCCATACTTTTAGCTGAAAATATGTATGTTATTGTGCGATGCACATATTTTTTCTCAAAAACGGTAAGTTCTGGCGTGGTTTTGACCATAACAAGATTTGTAGAGGCATTCATTACGAACATTTTTAACCAAAAATCTTAATTCTAGGCCTACTAGTTTCCGAGAAAATGAAAATAAACCAAATTATGCCATACTTTTAGCTGAAAATATGTATGTTATTGTGCGATGCACATATTTTTTCTCAAAAACGGTAAGTCTGGCGTGGTTTTGACCATAACAAGATTTGTAGAGGCATTCATTACGAACATTTTAAACCAAAAATCTTAATTCTAGGCCTACTAGTTTCCGAGAAAATGAAAATAAACCAAATTATGCCATACTTTTAGCTGAAAATACTGTATGTTATTGTGCGATGCACATATTTTTTCTCAAAAACGGTAAGTCTGGCGTGGTTTTGACCATAACAAGATT
>CAKNEX010000126.1:0-109966 GCA_930367185.1 Myathropa florea | reverse complement strand
ATTTGTAGAGGCATTCATTACGAACATTTTTAAACCAAAAATCTTAATTCTAGGCCTACTAGTTTCCGAGAAAATGAAAATAAACCAAATTATGCCATACTTTTAGCTGAAAATATGTATGTTATTGTGCGATGCACATATTTTTTCTCAAAAACGGTAAGTCTGGCGTGGTTTTGACCGTAACAAGATTTGTAGAGGCATTCATTACGAACATTTTAAACCAAAAATCTTAATTCTAGGCCTACTAGTTTCCGAGAAAATGAAAATAAACCAAATTATGCCATACTTTTAGCTGAAAATATGTATGTTATTGTGCGATGCACATATTTTTTTCTCAAAAACGGTAAGTCTGGCGTGGTTTTGACCATAACAAGATTTGTAGAGGCATTCATTACGAACATTTTAAAACCAAAAATCTTAATTCTAGGGCCTACTAGTTTCCGAGAAAATGAAAATAAAACCAAATTTATGCCATACTTTTAGCTGAAAAATATGTATGTTATATGTGCAATAGGCACATATTTTTTCTCAAAAACGGTAAGTCTGGCGTGGTTTTGACCATAACAAGATTTGTAGAGGCATTCATTACGAACATTTTAAACCAAAAATCTTAATTCTAGGCCTACTAGTTTCCGAGAAAATGAAAATAAACCAAAATTATGCCATACTTTTAGCTGAAAATATGTAAAAATATGTATGTTATTGTGCGATGCACATATTTTTTTCTCAAAAACGGTAAGTCTGGCGTGGTTTTGACCATAACAAGATTTGTAGAGGCATTCATTACGAACATTTTAAACCAAAAATCTTAATTCTAGGCCTACTAGTTTCCGAGAAAATGAAAATAAACCAAATTATGCCATACTTTTAGCTGAAAATATGTATGTTATTGTGCGATGCACATATTTTTTTCTCAAAAACGGTAAGTCTGGCGTGGTATTGACCATAACAAGATTTGTAGAGGCATTCATTACGAACATTTTAAACCAAAAATCTTAATTCTAGGCCTACTAGTTTCCGAGAAAATGAAAATAAACCAAATTATGCCATACTTTTAGCTGAAAATATGTATGTTATTGTGCGATGCACATATTTTTTCTCAAAAACGGTAAGTCTGGCGTGGTTTTGACCGTAACAAGATTTGTAGAGGCATTCATTACGAACATTTTAAACCAAAAATCTTAATTCTAGGCCTACTAGTTTCCGAGAAAATGAAAATAAACCAAATTATGCCATACTTTTAGCTGAAAATATGTATGTTATTGTGCGATGCACATATTTTTTCTCAAAAACGGTAAGTCTGGCGTGGTTTTGACCATAACAAGATTTGTAGAGGCATTCATTACGAACATTTTAAACCAAAAATCTTAATTCTAGGCCTACTAGTTTCCGAGAAAATGAAAATAAACCAAATTATGCCATACTTTTAGCTGAAAATATGTATGTTATTGTGCGATGCACATATTTTTTCTCAAAAACGGTAAGTCTTGCGTGGTTTTGACCATAACAAGATTTGTAGAGGCATTCATTACGAACATTTAAAACCAAAAATCTTAATTCTAGGCCTACTAGTTTCCGAGAAAATGAAAATAAACCAAATTATGCCATACTTTTAGCTGAAAATATGTATGTTATTGTGCGATGCACATATTTTTTCTCAAAAACGGTAAGTCTGGCGTGGTTTTGACCATAACAAGATTTGTAGAGGCATTCATTACGAACATTTTAAACCAAAAATCTTAATTCTAGGCCTACTAGTTTCCGAGAAAATGAAAATAAACCAAATTATGCCATACTTTTAGCTGAAAATATGTAAAAAATATGTATGTTATTGTGCGATGCACATATTTTTTTCTCAAAAACGGTAAGTCTGGCGTGGTTTTGACCATAACAAGATTTGTAGAGGCATTCATTACGAACATTTTAAACCAAAAATCTTAATTCTAGGCCTACTAGTTTCCGAGAAAATGAAAATAAACCAAATTATGCCATACTTTTAGCTGAAAATATGTATGTTATTGTGCGATGCACATATTTTTTCTCAAAAACGGTAAGTCTGGCGTGGTTTTGACCATAACAAGATTTGTAGAGGCATTCATTACGAACATTTTAAACCAAAAATCTTAATTCTAGGCCTACTAGTTTCCGAGAAAATGAAAATAAACCAAATTATGCCATACTTTTAGCTGAAAATATGTATGTTATTGTGCGATGCACATATTTTTTCTCAAAAACGGTAAGTCTGGCGTGGTTTTGACCATAACAAGATTTGTAGAGGCATTCATTAGGAACATTTTAAACCAAAAATCTTAATTCTAGGCCTACTAGTTTCCGAGAAAATGAAAATAAACCAAATTATGCCATACTTTTAGCTGAAAATATGTAAAAATATGTATGTTATTGTGCGATGCACATAATTTTTCTCAAAAACGGTAAGTCTGGCGTGGTTTTGACCATAACAAGATTTGTAGAGGCATTCATTACGAACATTTTAAACCAAAAATCTTAATTCTAGGCCTACTAGTTTCCGAGAAAATGAAAATAAACCAAATTATGCCATACTTTTAGCTGAAAATATGTAAAAATATGTATGTTATTGTGCGATGCACATATTTTTTCTCAAAAACGGTAAGTCTGGCGTGGTTTTGACCATAACAAGATTTGTAGAGGCATTCATTACGAACATTTTAAACCAAAAATCTTAATTCTAGGCCTACTAGTTTCCGAGAAAATTAAAATAAACCAAATTATGCCATACTTTTAGCTGAAAATATGTAAAAATATGTATGTTATTGTGCGATGCACATATTTTTTCTCAAAAACGGTAAGTCTGGCGTGGTTTTGACCATAACAAGATTTGTAGAGGCATTCATTACGAACATTTTAAACCAAAAATCTTAATTCTAGGCCTACTAGTTTCCGAGAAAATGAAAATAAACCAAATTATGCCATACTTTTAGCTGAAAATATGTATGTTATTGTGCGATGCACATATTTTTTCTCAAAAACGGTAAGTCTGGCGTGGTTTTGACCATAACAAGATTTGTAGAGGCATTCATTACGAACATTTTAAACCAAAAATCTTAATTCTAGGCCTACTAGTTTCCGAGAAAATGAAAATAAACCAAATTATGCCATACTTTTAGCTGAAAATATGTATGTTATTGTGCGATGCACATATTTTTTCTCAAAAACGGTAAGTCTGGCGTGGTTTTGACCATAACAAGATTTGTAGAGGCATTCAATACGAACATTTTAAACCAAAAATCTTAATTCTAGGCCTACTAGTTTCCGAGAAAATGAAAATAAACCAAATTATGCCATACTTTTAGCTGAAAATATGTATGTTATTGTGCGATGCACATATTTTTTTCTCAAAAAACGGTAAGTCTGGCGTGGTTTTGACCATAACAAGATTTGTAGAGGCATTCATTACGAACATTTTAAACCAAAAATCTTAATTCTAGGCCTACTAGTTTCCGAGAAAATGAAAATAAACCAAATTATGCCATACTTTTAGCTGAAAATATGTATGTTATTGTGCGATGCACATATTTTTTTCTCAAAAACGGTAAGTCTGGCGTGGTTTTGACCATAACAAGATTTGTAGAGGCATTCATTACGAACATTTTAAAACCAAAAATCTTAATTCTAGGCCTACTAGTTTCCGAGAAAATGAAAATAAAACCAAATTATGCCATACTTTTAGCTGAAAATATGTAAAAATATGTATGTTATTGTGCGATGCACATATTTTTTCTCAAAAACGGTAAGTCTGGCGTGGTTTTGACCATAACAAGATTTGTAGAGGCATTCATTACGAACATTTTAAACCAAAAATCTTAATTCTAGGCCTACTAGTTTCCGAGAAAATGAAAATAAACCAAATTATGCCATACTTTTAGCTGAAAATATGTATGTTATTGTGCGATGCACATATTTTTTCTCAAAAACGGTAAGTCTGGCGTGGTTTTGACCATAACAAGATTTGTAGAGGCATTCATTATGAACATTTTAAACCAAAAATCTTAATTCTAGGCCTACTAGTTTCCGAGAAAATGAAAATAAACCAAATTATGCCATACTTTTAGCTGAAAATATGTATGTTATTGTGCGATGCACATATTTTTTCTCAAAAACGGTAAGTCTGGCGTGGTTTTGACCATAACAAGATTTGTAAAAGCATTCATTACGAACATTTTAAACCAAAAATCTTAATTCTAGGCCTACTAGTTTCCGAGAAAATGAAAATAAACCAAATTATGCCATACTTTTAGCTGAAAATATGTAAAAATATGTATGTTATTGTGCGATGCACATATTTTTTCTCAAAAACGGTAAGTCTGGCGTGGTTTTGACCATAACAAGATTTGTAGAGGCATTCATTACGAACATTTTTAAACCAAAAATCTTAATTCTAGGCCTACTAGTTTCCGAGAAAATGAAAATAAACCAAATTATGCCATACTTTTAGCTGAAAATATGTATGTTATTGTGCGATGCACATATTTTTTCTCAAAAACGGTAAGTCTGGCGTGGTTTTGACCATAACAAGATTTGTAGAGGCATTCATTACGAACATTTTAAACCAAAAATCTTAATTCTAGGCCTACTAGTTTCCGAGAAAATGAAAATAAACCAAATTATGCCATACTTTTAGCTGAAAATATGTAAAAAATATGTATGTTATTGTGCGATGCACATATTTTTTTCTCAAAAACGGTAAGTCTGGCGTGGTTTTGACCATAACAAGATTTGTAGAGGCATTCATTACGAACATTTTAAACCAAAAATCTTAATTCTAGGCCTACTAGTTTCCGAGAAAATGAAAATAAACCAAATTAATGCCATACTTTTAGCTGAAAATATGTAAAAATATGTATGTTATTGTGCGATGCACATATTTTTTTCTCAAAAACGGTAAGTCCTGGCGTGGTTTTGACCATAACAAGATTTGTAGAGGCATTCATTACGAACATTTTAAACCAAAAATCTTAATTCTAGGCCTACTAGTTTCCGAGAAAATGAAAATAAACCAAATTATGCCATACTTTTAGCTGAAAATATGTAAAAATATGTATGTTATTGTGCGATGCACATATTTTTTTCTCAAAAACGGTAAGTCTGGCGTGGTTTTGACCATAACAAGATTTGTAGAGGCATTCATTACGAACATTTTAAACCAAAAATCTTAATTCTAGGCCTACTAGTTTCCGAGAAAATGAAAATAAAACCAAATTATGCCATACTTTTAGCTGAAAATATGTATGTTATTGTGCGATGCACATATTTTTTCTCAAAAACGGTAAGTCTGGCGTGGTTTTGACCATAACAAGATTTGTAGAGGCATTCATTACGAACATTTTAAAAAAAAAATCTTAATTCTAGGCCTACTAGTTTCCGAGAAAATGAAAATAAACCAAATTATGCCATACTTTTAGCTGAAAATATGTATGTTATTGTGCGATGCACATATTTTTTCTCAAAAACGGTAAGTCTGGCGTGGTTTTGACCATAACAAGATTTGTAGAGGCATTCATTACGAACATTTTAAACCAAAAATCTTAATTCTAGGATTACTAGTTTCCGAGAAAATGAAAATAAACCAAATTATGCCATACTTTTAGCTGAAAATATGTATGTTATTGTGCGATGCACATATTTTTTCTCAAAAACGGTAAGTCTGGCGTGGTTTTGACCATAACAAGATTTGTAGAGGCATTCATTACGAACATTTTAAACCAAAAATCTTAATTCTAGGCCTACTAGTTTCCGAGAAAATGAAAATAAACCAAATTATGCCATACTTTTAGCTGAAAATATGTAAAAATATGTATGTTATTGTGCGATGCACATATTTTTTCTCAAAAACGGTAAGTCTGGCGTGGTTTTGACCGTAACAAGATTTGTAGAGGCATTCATTACGAACATTTTAAACCAAAAATCTTAATTCTAGGCCTACTAGTTTCCGAGAAAATGAAAATAAACCAAATTATGCCATACTTTTAGCTGAAAATATGTATGTTATTGTGCGATGCACATATTTTTTCTCAAAAACGGTAAGTCTGGCGTGGTTTTGACCATAACAAGATTTGTAGAGGCATTCATTACGAACATTTTAAACTAAAAATCTTAATTCTAGGCCTACTAGTTTCCGAGAAAATGAAAATAAACCAAATTATGCCATACTTTTAGCTGAAAATATGTAAAAATATGTATGTTATTGTGCGATGCACATATTTTTTCTCAAAAACGGTAAGTCTGGCGTGGTTTTGACCATAACAAGATTTGTAGAGGCATTCATTACGAACATTTTAAACCAAAAATCTTAATTCTAGGCCTACTAGTTTCCGAGAAAATGAAAATAAACCAAATTATGCCATACTTTTAGCTGAAAATATGTATGTTATTGTGCGATGCACATATTTTTTCTCAAAAACGGTAAGTCTGGCGTGGTTTTGACCATAACAAGATTTGTAGAGGCATTCATTACGAACATTTTAAACCAAAAATCTTAATTCTAGGCCTACTAGTTTCCGAGAAAATGAAAATAAACCAAATTATGCCATACTTTTAGCTGAAAATATGTATGTTATTGTGCGATGCACATATTTTTTCTCAAAAACGGTAAGTCTGGCGTGGTTTTGACCATAACAAGATTTGTAGAGGCATTCATTACGAACATTTTAAACCAAAAATCTTAATTCTAGGCCTACTAGTTTCCGAGAAAATGAAAATAAACCAAATTATGCCATACTTTTAGCTGAAAATATGTAAAAATATGTATGTTATTGTGCGATGCACATATTTTTTCTCAAAAACGGTAAGTCTGGCGTGGTTTTGACCATAACAAGATTTGTAGAGGCATTCATTACGAACATTTTAAACCAAAAATCTTAATTCTAGGCCTACTAGTTTCCGAGAAAATGAAAATAAACCAAATTATGCCATACTTTTAGCTGAAAATATGTATGTTATTGTGCGATGCACATATTTTTTCTCAAAAACGGTAAGTCTGGCGTGGTTTTGACCATAACAAGATTTGTAGAGGCATTCATTACGAACATTTTAAACCAAAAATCTTAATTCTAGGCCTACTAGTTTCCGAGAAAATGAAAATAAACCAAATTATGCCATACTTTTAGCTGAAAATATGTAAAAATATGTATGTTATTGTGCGATGCACATATTTTTTCTCAAAAACGGTAAGTCTGGCGTGGTTTTGACCATAACAAGATTTGTAGAGGCATTCATTACGAACATTTTAAACCAAAAATCTTAATTCTAGGCCTACTAGTTTCCGAGAAAATTAAAATAAACCAAATTATGCCATACTTTTAGCTGAAAATATGTAAAAATATGTATGTTATTGTGCGATGCACATATTTTTTCTCAAAAACGGTAAGTCTGGCGTGGTTTTGACCATAACAAGATTTGTAGAGGCATTCATTACGAACATTTTAAACCAAAAATCTTAATTCTAGGCCTACTAGTTTCCGAGAAAATGAAAATAAACCAAATTATGCCATACTTTTAGCTGAAAATATGTAAAAATATGTATGTTATTGTGCGATGCACATATTTTTTCTCAAAAACGGTAAGTCTGGCGTGGTTTTGACCATAACAAGATTTGTAGAGGCATTCATTACGAACATTTTAAACCAAAAATCTTAATTCTAGGCCTACTAGTTTCCGAGAAAATGAAAATAAACCAAATTATGCCATACTTTTAGCTGAAAATATGTATGTTATTGTGCGATGCACATATTTTTTCTCAAAAACGGTAAGTCTGGCGTGGTTTTGACCATAACAAGATTTGTAGAGGCATTCATTACGAACATTTTAAACTAAAAATCTTAATTCTAGGCCTACTAGTTTCCGAGAAAATGAAAATAAACCAAATTATGCCATACTTTTAGCTGAAAATATGTAAAAATATGTATGTTATTGTGCGATGCACATATTTTTTCTCAAAAACGGTAAGTCTGGCGTGGTTTTGACCATAACAAGATTTGTAGAGGCATTCATTACGAACATTTTAAACCAAAAATCTTAATTCTAGGCCTACTAGTTTCCGAGAAAATGAAAATAAACCAAATTATGCCATACTTTTAGCTGAAAATATGTATGTTATTGTGCGATGCACATATTTTTTCTCAAAAACGGTAAGTCTGGCGTGGTTTTGACCATAACAAGATTTGTAGAGGCATTCATTACGAACATTTTAAACCAAAAATCTTAATTCTAGGCCTACTAGTTTCCGAGAAAATGAAAATAAACCAAATTATGCCATACTTTTAGCTGAAAATATGTAAAAATATGTATGTTATTGTGCGATGCACATATTTTTTCTCAAAAACGGTAAGTCTGGCGTGGTTTTTACCATAACAAGATTTGTAGAGGCATTCATTACGAACATTTTAAACCAAAAATCTTAATTCTAGGCCTACTAGTTTCCGAGAAAATGAAAATAAACCAAATTATGCCATACTTTTAGCTGAAAATATGTAAAAATATGTATGTTATTGTGCGATGCACATATTTTTTCTCAAAAACGGTAAGTCTGGCGTGGTTTTGACCATAACAAGATTTGTAGAGGCATTCATTACGAACATTTTAAACCAAAAATCTTAATTCTAGGCCTACTAGTTTCCGAGAAAATGAAAATAAACCAAATTATGCCATACTTTTAGCTGAAAATATGTATGTTATTGTGCGATGCACATATTTTTTCTCAAAAACGGTAAGTCTGGCGTGGTTTTGACCATAACAAGATTTGTAGAGGCATTCATTACGAACATTTTAAACCAAAAATCTTAATTCTAGGCCTACTAGTTTCCGAGAAAATGAAAATAAACCAAATTATGCCATACTTTTAGCTGAAAATATGTAAAAATATGTATGTTATTGTGCGATGCACATATTTTTTCTCAAAAACGGTAAGTCTGGCGTGGTTTTGACCATAACAAGATTTGTAGAGGCATTCATTACGAACATTTTAAACCAAAAATCTTAATTCTAGGCCTACTAGTTTCCGAGAAAATGAAAATAAACCAAATTATGCCATACTTTTAGCTGAAAATATGTATGTTATTGTGCGATGCACATATTTTTTCTCAAAAACGGTAAGTCTGGCGTGGTTTTGACCATAACAAGATTTGTAGAGGCATTCATTACAAACATTTTAAACCAAAAATCTTAATTCTAGGCCTACTAGTTTCCGAGAAAATGAAAATAAACCAAATTATGCCATACTTTTAGCTGAAAATATGTATGTTATTGTGCGATGCACATATTTTTTCTCAAAAACGGTAAGTCTGGCGTGGTTTTGACCATAACAAGATTTGTAGAGGCATTCATTACGAACATTTTAAACCAAAAATCTTAATTCTAGGCCTACTAGTTTCCGAGAAAATGAAAATAAACCAAATTATGCCATACTTTTAGCTGAAAATATGTATGTTATTGTGCGATGCACATATTTTTTCTCAAAAACGGTAAGTCTGGCGTGGTTTTGACCATAACAAGATTTGTAGAGGCATTCATTACGAACATTTTAAACCAAAAATCTTAATTCTAGGCCTACTAGTTTCCGAGAAAATGAAAATAAACCAAATTATGCCATACTTTTAGCTGAAAATATGTATGTTATTGTGCGATGCACATATTTTTTCTCAAAAACGGTAAGTCTGGCGTGGTTTTGACCATAACAAGATTTGTAGAGGCATTCATTACGAACATTTAAAACCAAAAATCTTAATTCTAGGCCTACTAGTTTCCGAGAAAATGAAAATAAACCAAATTATGCCATACTTTTAGCTGAAAATATGTATGTTATTGTGCGATGCACATATTTTTTCTCAAAAACGGTAAGTCTGGCGTGGTTTTGACCATAACAAGATTTGTAGAGGCATTCATTACGAACATTTTAAACCAAAAATCTTAATTCTAGGCCTACTAGTTTCCGAGAAAATGAAAATAAACCAAATTATGCCATACTTTTAGCTGAAAATATGTAAAAATATGTATGTTATTGTGCGATGCACATATTTTTTCTCAAAAACGGTAAGTCTGGCGTGGTTTTGACCATAACAAGATTTGTAGAGGCATTCATTACGAACATTTTAAACCAAAAATCTTAATTCTAGGCCTACTAGTTTCCGAGAAAATGAAAATAAACCAAATTATGCCATACTTTTAGCTGAAAATATGTATGTTATTGTGCGATGCACATATTTTTTCTCAAAAACGGTAAGTCTGGCGTGGTTTTGACCATAACAAGATTTGTAGAGGCATTCATTACGAACATTTTAAACCAAAAATCTTAATTCTAGGCCTACTAGTTTCCGAGAAAATGAAAATAAACCAAATTATGCCATACTTTTAGCTGAAAATATGTATGTTATTGTGCGATGCACATATTTTTTCTCAAAAACGGTAAGTCTGGCGTGGTTTTGACCATAACAAGATTTGTAGAGGCATTCATTACGAACATTTTAAACCAAAAATCTTAATTCTAGGCCTACTAGTTTCCGAGAAAATGAAAATAAACCAAATTATGCCATACTTTTAGCTGAAAATATGTAAAAATATGTATGTTATTGTGCGATGCACATAATTTTTCTCAAAAACGGTAAGTCTGGCGTGGTTTTGACCATAACAAGATTTGTAGAGGCATTCATTACGAACATTTTAAACCAAAAATCTTAATTCTAGGCCTACTAGTTTCCGAGAAAATGAAAATAAACCAAATTATGCCATACTTTTAGCTGAAAATATGTAAAAATATGTATGTTATTGTGCGATGCACATATTTTTTCTCAAAAACGGTAAGTCTGGCGTGGTTTTGACCATAACAAGATTTGTAGAGGCATTCATTACGAACATTTTAAACCAAAAATCTTAATTCTAGGCCTACTAGTTTCCGAGAAAATGAAAATAAACCAAATTATGCCATACTTTTAGCTGAAAATATGTAAAAATATGTATGTTATTGTGCGATGCACATATTTTTTCTCAAAAACGGTAAGTCTGGCGTGGTTTTGACCATAACAAGATTTGTAGAGGCATTCATTACGAACATTTTAAACCAAAAATCTTAATTCTAGGCCTACTAGTTTCCGAGAAAATGAAAATAAACCAAATTATGCCATACTTTTAGCTGAAAATATGTATGTTATTGTGCGATGCACATATTTTTTCTCAAAAACGGTAAGTCTGGCGTGGTTTTGACCATAACAAGATTTGTAGAGGCATTCATTACGAACATTTTAAACCAAAAATCTTAATTCTAGGCCTACTAGTTTCCGAGAAAATGAAAATAAACCAAATTATGCCATACTTTTAGCTGAAAATATGTATGTTATTGTGCGATGCACATATTTTTTCTCAAAAACGGTAAGTCTGGCGTGGTTTTGACCATAACAAGATTTGTAGAGGCATTCATTACGAACATTTTAAACCAAAAATCTTAATTCTAGGCCTACTAGTTTCCGAGAAAATGAAAATAAACCAAATTATGCCATACTTTTAGCTGAAAATATGTATGTTATTGTGCGATGCACATATTTTTTCTCAAAAACGGTAAGTCTGGCGTGGTTTTGACCATAACAAGATTTGTAGAGGCATTCATTACGAACATTTTAAACCAAAAATCTTAATTCTAGGCCTACTAGTTTCCGAGAAAATGAAAATAAACCAAATTATGCCATACTTTTAGCTGAAAATATGTATGTTATTGTGCGATGCACATATTTTTTTCTCAAAAACGGTAAGTCTGGCGTGGTTTTGACCATAACAAGATTTGTAGAGGCATTCATTACGAACATTTTAAACCAAAAATCTTAATTCTAGGCCTACTAGTTTCCGAGAAAATGAAAATAAACCAAATTATGCCATACTTTTAGCTGAAAATATGTAAAAATATGTATGTTATTGTGCGATGCACATATTTTTTCTCAAAAACGGTAAGTCTGGCGTGGTTTTGACCATAACAAGATTTGTAGAGGCATTCATTACGAACATTTTAAACCAAAAATCTTAATTCTAGGCCTACTAGTTTCCGAGAAAATGAAAATAAACCAAATTATGCCATACTTTTAGCTGAAAATATGTATGTTATTGTGCGATGCACATATTTTTTCTCAAAAACGGTAAGTCTGGCGTGGTTTTGACCATAACAAGATTTGTAGAGGCATTCATTATGAACATTTTAAACCAAAAATCTTAATTCTAGGCCTACTAGTTTCCGAGAAAATGAAAATAAACCAAATTATGCCATACTTTTAGCTGAAAATATGTATGTTATTGTGGAATGCACATATTTTTTCTCAAAAACGGTAAGTCTGGCATGGTTTTGACCATAACAAGATTTGTAGAGGCATTCATTACGAACATTTTAAACCAAAAATCTTAATTCTAGGCCTACTAGTTTCCGAGAAAATGAAAATAAACCAAATTATGCCATACTTTTAGCTGAAAATATGTATGTTATTGTGCGATGCACATATTTTTTCTCAAAAACGGTAAGTCTGGCGTGGTTTTGACCATAACAAGATTTGTAGAGGCATTCATTACGAACATTTTAAACCAAAAATCTTAATTCTAGGCCTACTAGTTTCCGAGAAAATGAAAATAAACCAAATTATGCCATACTTTTAGCTGAAAATATGTATGTTATTGTGCGATGCACATATTTTTTCTCAAAAACGGTAAGTCTGGCGTGGTTTTGACCATAACAAGATTTGTAGAGGCATTCATTACGAACATTTTAAACCAAAAATCTTAATTCTAGGCCTACTAGTTTCCGAGAAAATGAAAATAAACCAAATTATGCCATACTTTTAGCTGAAAATATGTACAAATATGTATGTTATTGTGCGATGCACATATTTTTTCTCAAAAACGGTAAGTCTGGCGTGGTTTTGACTATAACAAGATTTGTAGAGGCATTCATTACGAACATTTTAAACCAAAAATCTTAATTCTAGGCCTACTAGTTTCCGAGAAAATGAAAATAAACCAAATTATGCCATACTTTTAGCTGAAAATATGTATGTTATTGTGCGAAGCACATATTTTTTCTCAAAAACGGTAAGTCTGGCGTGGTTTTGACCATAACAAGATTTGTAGAGGCATTCATTACGAACATTTTAAACCAAAAATCTTAATTCTAGGCCTACTAGTTTCCGAGAAAATGAAAATAAACCAAATTATGCCATACTTTTAGCTGAAAATATGTAAAAATATGTATGTTATTGTGCGACGCACATATTTTTTCTCAAAAACGGTAAGTCTGGCGTGGTTTTGACCATAACAAGATTTGTAGAGGCATTCATTACGAACATTTTAAACCAAAAATCTTAATTCTAGGCCTACTAGTTTCCGAGAAAATGAAAATAAACCAAATTATGCCATACTTTTAGCTGAAAATATGTATGTTATTGTGCGATGCACATATTTTTTCTCAAAAACGGTAAGTCTGGCGTGGTTTTGACCATAACAAGATTTGTAGAGGCATTCATTACGAACATTTTAAACCAAAAATCTTAATTCTAGGCCTACTAGTTTCCGAGAAAATGAAAATAAACCAAATTATGCCATATTTTTAGCTGAAAATATGTATGTTATTGTGCGATGCACATATTTTTTCTCAAAAACGGTAAGTCTGGCGTGGTTTTGACCATAACAAGATTTGTAGAGGCATTCATTACGAACATTTTAAACCAAAAATCTTAATTCTAGGCCTACTAGTTTCCGAGAAAATGAAAATAAACCAAATTATGCCATACTTTTAGCTGAAAATATGTAAAAATATGTATGTTATTGTGCGATGCACATATTTTTTCTCAAAAACGGTAAGTCTGGCGTGGTTTTGACCATAACAAGATTTGTAGAGGCATTCATTACGAACATTTTAAACCAAAAATCTTAATTCTAGGCCTACTAGTTTCCGAGAAAATGAAAATAAACCAAATTATGCCATACTTTTAGCTGAAAATATGTATGTTATTGTGCGATGCACATATTTTTTCTCAAAAACGGTAAGTCTGGCGTGGTTTTGACCATAACAAGATTTGTAGAGGCATTCATTACGAACATTTTAAACCAAAAATCTTAATTCTAGGCCTACTAGTTTCCGAGAAAATGAAAATAAACCAAATTATGCCATACTTTTAGCTGAAAATATGTAAAAATATGTATGTTATTGTGCGACGCACATATTTTTTCTCAAAAACGGTAAGTCTGGCGTGGTTTTGACCATAACAAGATTTGTAGAGGCATTCATTACGAACATTTTAAACCAAAAATCTTAATTCTAGGCCTACTAGTTTCCGAGAAAATGAAAATAAACCAAATTATGCCATACTTTTAGCTGAAAATATGTATGTTATTGTGCGATGCACATATTTTTTCTCAAAAACGGTAAGTCTGGCGTGGTTTTGACCATAACAAGATTTGTAGAGGCATTCATTACGAACATTTTAAACCAAAAATCTTAATTCTAGGCCTACTAGTTTCCGAGAAAATGAAAATAAACCAAATTATGCCATACTTTTAGCTGAAAATATGTATGTTATTGTGCGATGCACATATTTTTTCTCAAAAACGGTAAGTCTGGCGTGGTTTTGACCATAACAAGATTTGTAGAGGCATTCATTACGAACATTTTAAACCAAAAATCTTAATTCTAGGCCTACTAGTTTCCGAGAAAATGAAAATAAACCAAATTATGCCATACTTTTAGCTGAAAATATGTAAAAATATGTATGTTATTGTGCGACGCACATATTTTTTCTCAAAAACGGTAAGTCTGGCGTGGTTTTGACCATAACAAGATTTGTAGAGGCATTCATTACGAACATTTTAAACCAAAAATCTTAATTCTAGGCCTACTAGTTTCCGAGAAAATGAAAATAAACCAAATTATGCCATACTTTTAGCTGAAAATATGTATGTTATTGTGCGATGCACATATTTTTTCTCAAAAACGGTAAGTCTGGCGTGGTTTTGACCATTACAGGATTTGTAGAGGCATTCATTACGAACATTTTAAACCAAAAATCTTAATTCTAGGCCTACTAGTTTCCGAGAAAATGAAAATAAACCAAATTATGCCATACTTTTAGCTGAAAATATGTAAAAATATGTATGTTATTGTGCGATGCACATATTTTTTCTCAAAAACGGTAAGTCTGGCGTGGTTTTGACCATAACAAGATTTGTAGAGGCATTCATTACGAACATTTTAAACCAAAAATCTTAATTCTAGGCCTACTAGTTTCCGAGAAAATGAAAATAAACCAAATTATGCCATACTTTTAGCTGAAAATATGTAAAAATATGTATGTTATTGTGCGATGCACATATTTTTTCTCAAAAACGGTAAGTCTGGCGTGGTTTTGACCATAACAAGATTTGTAGAGGCATTCATTACGAACATTTTAAACCAAAAATCTTAATTCTAGGCCTACTAGTTTCCGAGAAAATGAAAATAAACCAAATTATGCCATACTTTTAGCTGAAAATATGTAAAAATATGTATGTTATTGTGCGATGCACATATTTTTTCTCAAAAACGGTAAGTCTGGCGTGGTTTTGACCATAACAAGATTTGTAGAGGCATTCATTACGAACATTTTAAACCAAAAATCTTAATTCTAGGCCTACTAGTTTCCGAGAAAATGAAAATAAACCAAATTATGCCATACTTTTAGTTGAAAATATGTATGTTATTGTGCGATGCACATATTTTTTCTCAAAAACGGTAAGTCTGGCGTGGTTTTGACCATAACAAGATTTGTAGAGGCATTCATTACGAACATTTTAAACCAAAAATCTTAATTCTAGGCCTACTAGTTTCCGAGAAAATGAAAATAAACCAAATTATGCCATACTTTTAGCTGAAAATATGTAAAAATATGTATGTTATTGTGCGATGCACATATTTTTTCTCAAAAACGGTAAGTCTGGCGTGGTTTTGACCATAACAAGATTTGTAGAGGCATTCATTACGAACATTTTAAACCAAAAATCTTAATTCTAGGCCTACTAGTTTCCGAGAAAATGAAAATAAACCAAATTATGCCATACTTTTAGCTGAAAATATGTAAAAATATGTATGTTATTGTGCGATGCACATATTTTTTCTCAAAAACGGTAAGTCTGGCGTGGTTTTGACCATAACAAGATTTGTAGAGGCATTCATTACGAACATTTTAAACCAAAAATCTTAATTCTAGGCCTACTAGTTTCCGAGAAAATGAAAATAAACCAAATTATGCCATACTTTTAGTTGAAAATATGTATGTTATTGTGCGATGCACATATTTTTTCTCAAAAACGGTAAGTCTGGCGTGGTTTTGACCATAACAAGATTTGTAGAGGCATTCATTACGAACATTTTAAACCAAAAATCTTAATTCTAGGCCTACTAGTTTCCGAGAAAATGAAAATAAACCAAATTATGCCATACTTTTAGCTGAAAATATGTAAAAATATGTATGTTATTGTGCGATGCACATATTTTTTCTCAAAAACGGTAAGTCTGGCGTGGTTTTGACCATAACAAGATTTGTAGAGGCATTCATTACGAACATTTTAAACCAAAAATCTTAATTCTAGGCCTACTAGTTTCCGAGAAAATGAAAATAAACCAAATTATGCCATACTTTTAGCTGAAAATATGTAAAAATATGTATGTTATTGTGCGATGCACATATTTTTTCTCAAAAACGGTAAGTCTGGCGTGGTTTTGACCATAACAAGATTTGTAGAGGCATTCATTACGAACATTTTAAACCAAAAATCTTAATTCTAGGCCTACTAGTTTCCGAGAAAATGAAAATAAACCAAATTATGCCATACTTTTAGCTGAAAATATGTATGTTATTGTGCGATGCACATATTTTTTCTCAAAAACGGTAAGTCTGGCGTGGTTTTGACCATAACAAGATTTGTAGAGGCATTCATTACGAACATTTTAAACCAAAAATCTTAATTCTAGGCCTACTAGTTTCCGAGAAAATGAAAATAAACCAAATTATGCCATACTTTTAGTTGAAAATATGTATGTTATTGTGCGATGCACATATTTTTTCTCAAAAACGGTAAGTCTGGCGTGGTTTTGACCATAACAAGATTTGTAGAGGCATTCATTACGAACATTTTAAACCAAAAATCTTAATTCTAGGCCTACTAGTTTCCGAGAAAATGAAAATAAACCAAATTATGCCATACTTTTAGCTGAAAATATGTAAAAATATGTATGTTATTGTGCGATGCACATATTTTTTCTGAAAAACGGTAAGTCTGGCGTGGTTTTGACCATAACAAGATTTGTAGAGGCATTCATTACGAACATTTTAAACCAAAAATCTTAATTCTAGGCCTACTAGTTTCCGAGAAAATGAGAATAAACCAAATTATGCCATACTTTTAGCTGAAAATATGTATGTTATTGTGCGATGCACATATTTTTTCTCAAAAACGGTAAGTCTGGCGTGGTTTTGACCATAACAAGATTTGTAGAGGCATTCATTACGAACATTTTAAACCAAAAATCTTAATTCTAGGCCTACTAGTTTCCGAGAAAATGAAAATAAACCAAATTATGCCATACTTTTAGCTGAAAATATGTAAAAATATGTATGTTATTGTGCGATGCACATATTTTTTCTCAAAAACGGTAAGTCTGGCGTGGTTTTGACCATAACAAGATTTGTAGAGGCATTCATTACGAACATTTTAAACCAAAAATCTTAATTCTAGGCCTACTAGTTTCCGAGAAAATGAAAATAAACCAAATTATGCCATACTTTTAGCTGAAAATATGTAAAAATATGTATGTTATTGTGCGATGCACATATTTTTTCTCAAAAACGGTAAGTCTGGCGTGGTTTTGACCATAACAAGATTTGTAGAGGCATTCATTACGAACATTTTAAACCAAAAATCTTAATTCTAGGCCTACTAGTTTCCGAGAAAATGAAAATAAACCAAATTATGCCATACTTTTAGCTGAAAATATGTAAAAATATGTATGTTATTGTGCGATGCACATATTTTTTCTCAAAAACGGTAAGTCTGGCGTGGTTTTGACCATAACAAGATTTGTAGAGGCATTCATTACGAACATTTTAAACCAAAAATCTTAATTCTAGGCCTACTAGTTTCCGAGAAAATGAAAATAAACCAAATTATGCCATACTTTTAGTTGAAAATATGTATGTTATTGTGCGATGCACATATTTTTTCTCAAAAACGGTAAGTCTGGCGTGGTTTTGACCATAACAAGATTTGTAGAGGCATTCATTACGAACATTTTAAACCAAAAATCTTAATTCTAGGCCTACTAGTTTCCGAGAAAATGAAAATAAACCAAATTATGCCATACTTTTAGCTGAAAATATGTAAAAATATGTATGTTATTGTGCGATGCACATATTTTTTCTCAAAAACGGTAAGTCTGGCGTGGTTTTGACCATAACAAGATTTGTAGAGGCATTCATTACGAACATTTTAAACCAAAAATCTTAATTCTAGGCCTACTAGTTTCCGAGAAAATGAAAATAAACCAAATTATGCCATACTTTTAGCTGAAAATATGTATGTTATTGTGCGATGCACATATTTTTTCTCAAAAACGGTAAGTCTGGCGTGGTTTTGACCATAACAAGATTTGTAGAGGCATTCATTACGAACATTTTAAACCAAAAATCTTAATTCTAGGCCTACTAGTTTCCGAGAAAATGAAAATAAACCAAATTATGCCATACTTTTAGCTGAAAATATGTAAAAATATGTATGTTATTGTGCGATGCACATATTTTTTCTCAAAAACGGTAAGTCTGGCGTGGTTTTGACCATAACAAGATTTGTAGAGGCATTCATTACGAACATTTTAAACCAAAAATCTTAATTCTAGGCCTACTAGTTTCCGAGAAAATTAAAATAAACCAAATTATGCCATACTTTTAGCTGAAAATATGTAAAAATATGTATGTTATTGTGCGATGCACATATTTTTTCTCAAAAACGGTAAGTCTGGCGTGGTTTTGACCATAACAAGATTTGTAGAGGCATTCATTACGAACATTTTAAACCAAAAATCTTAATTCTAGGCCTACTAGTTTCCGAGAAAATGAAAATAAACCAAATTATGCCATACTTTTAGCTGAAAATATGTAAAAATATGTATGTTATTGTGCGATGCACATATTTTTTCTCAAAAACGGTAAGTCTGGCGTGGTTTTGACCATAACAAGATTTGTAGAGGCATTCATTACGAACATTTTAAACCAAAAATCTTAATTCTAGGCCTACTAGTTTCCGAGAAAATGAAAATAAACCAAATTATGCCATACTTTTAGCTGAAAATATGTATGTTATTGTGCGATGCACATATTTTTTCTCAAAAACGGTAAGTCTGGCGTGGTTTTGACCATAACAAGATTTGTAGAGGCATTCATTACGAACATTTTAAACCAAAAATCTTAATTCTAGGCCTACTAGTTTCCGAGAAAATGAAAATAAACCAAATTATGCCATACTTTTAGCTGAAAATATGTAAAAATATGTATGTTATTGTGCGATGCACATATTTTTTCTCAAAAACGGTAAGTCTGGCGTGGTTTTGACCATAACAAGATTTGTAGAGGCATTCATTACGAACATTTTAAACCAAAAATCTTAATTCTAGGCCTACTAGTTTCCGAGAAAATGAAAATAAACCAAATTATGCCATACTTTTAGCTGAAAATATGTATGTTATTGTGCGATGCACATATTTTTTCTCAAAAACGGTAAGTCTGGCGTGGTTTTGACCATAACAAGATTTGTAGAGGCATTCATTACGAACATTTTAAACCAAAAATCTTAATTCTAGGCCTACTAGTTTCCGAGAAAATGAAAATAAACCAAATTATGCCATACTTTTAGCTGAAAATATGTAAAAATATGTATGTTATTGTGCGATGCACATATTTTTTCTCAAAAACGGTAAGTCTGGCGTGGTTTTTACCATAACAAGATTTGTAGAGGCATTCATTACGAACATTTTAAACCAAAAATCTTAATTCTAGGCCTACTAGTTTCCGAGAAAATGAAAATAAACCAATTATGCCATACTTTTAGCTGAAAATATGTAAAAAATATGTATGTTATTGTGCGATGCACATATTTTTTCTCAAAAACGGTAAGTCTGGCGTGGTTTTGACCATAACAAGATTTGTAGAGGCATTCATTACGAACATTTTAAACCAAAAATCTTAATTCTAGGCCTACTAGTTTCCGAGAAAATGAAAATAAACCAAATTATGCCATACTTTTAGCTGAAAATATGTATGTTATTGTGCGATGCACATATTTTTTCTCAAAAACGGTAAGTCTGGCGTGGTTAGAGGCATTCATTACGAACATTTTAAACCAAAAATCTTAATTCTAGGCCTACTAGTTTCCGAGAAAATGAAAATAAACCAAATTATGCCATACTTTTAGCTGAAAATATGTATGTTATTGTGCGATGCACATATTTTTTCTCAAAAACGGTAAGTCTGGCGTGGTTTTGACCATAACAAGATTTGTAGAGGCATTCATTCCGAACATTTTAAACCAAAAATCTTAATTCTATGCCTACTAGTTTCCGAGAAAATGAAAATAAACCAAATTATGCCATACTTTTAGCTGAAAATATGTAAAAATATGTATGTTATTGTGCGATGCACATATTTTTTCTCAAAAACGGTAAGTCTGGCGTGGTTTTGACCATAACAAGATTTGTAGAGGCATTCATTACGAACATTTTAAACCAAAAATCTTAATTCTAGGCCTACTAGTTTCCGAGAAAATGAAAATAAACCAAATTATGCCATACTTTTAGCTGAAAATATGTATGTTATTGTGCGATGCACATATTTTTTCTCAAAAACGGTAAGTCTGGCGTGGTTTTGACCATAACAAGATTTGTAGAGGCATTCATTACGAACATTTTAAACCAAAAATCTTAATTCTAGGCCTACTAGTTTCCGAGAAAATGAAAATAAACCAAATTATGCCATACTTTTAGCTGAAAATATGTATGTTATTGTGCGATGCACATATTTTTTCTCAAAAACGGTAAGTCTGGCGTGGTTTTGACCATAACAAGATTTGTAGAGGCATTCATTACGAACATTTTAAACCAAAAATCTTAATTCTATGCCTACTAGTTTCCGAGAAAATGAAAATAAACCAAATTATGCCATACTTTTAGCTGAAAATATGTATGTTATTGTGCGATGCACATATTTTTTCTCAAAAACGGTAAGTCTGGCGTGGTTTTGACCATAACAAGATTTGTAGAGGCATTCATTACGAACATTTTAAACCAAAAATCTTAATTCTAGGCCTACTAGTTTCCGAGAAAATGAAAATAAACCACATTATGCCATACTTTTAGCTGAAAATATGTATGTTATTGTGCGATGCACATATTTTTTCTCAAAAACGGTAAGTCTGGCGTGGTTTTGACCATAACAAGATTTGTAGAGGCATTCATTACGAACATTTTAAACCAAAAATCTTAATTCTAGGCCTACTAGTTTCCGAGAAAATGAAAATAAACCAAATTATGCCATACTTTTAGCTGAAAATATGTATGTTATTGTGCGATGCACATATTTTTTCTCAAAAACGGTAAGTCTGGCGTGGTTTTGACCATAACAAGATTTGTAGAGGCATTCATTACGAACATTTTAAACCAAAAATCTTAATTCTAGGCCTACTAGTTTCCGAGAAAATGAAAATAAACCAAATTATGCCATACTTTTAGCTGAAAATATGTATGTTATTGTGCGATGCACATATTTTTTCTCAAAAACGGTAAGTCCGGCGTGGTTTTGACCATAACAAGATTTGTAGAGGCATTCATTACGAACATTTTAAACCAAAAATCTTAATTCTAGGCCTACTAGTTTCCGAGAAAATGAAAATAAACCAAATTATGCCATACTTTTAGCTGAAAATATGTAAAAATATGTATGTTATTGTGCGATGCACATATTTTTTCTCAAAAACGGTAAGTCTGGCGTTGTTTTGACCATAACAAGATTTGTAGAGGCATTCATTACGAACATTTTAAACCAAAAATCTTAATTCTAGGCCTACTAGTTTCCGAGAAAATGAAAATAAACCAAATTATGCCATACTTTTAGCTGAAAATATGTATGTTATTGTGCGATGCACATATTTTTTCTCAAAAACGGTAAGTCTGGCGTGGTTTTGACCATAACAAGATTTGTAGAGGCATTCATTACGAACATTTTAAACCAAAAATCTTAATTCTAGGCCTACTAGTTTCCGAGAAAATGAAAATAAACCAAATTATGCCATACTTTTAGCTGAAAATATGTATGTTATTGTGCGATGCACATATTTTTTCTCAAAAACGGTAAGTCTGGCGTGGTTTTGACCATAACAAGATTTGTAGAGGCATTCATTACGAACATTTTAAACCAAAAATCTTAATTCTAGGCCTACTAGTTTCCGAGAAAATGAAAATAAACCAAATTATGCCATACTTTTAGCTGAAAATATGTAAAAATATGTATGTTATTGTGCGATGCACATATTTTTTCTCAAAAACGGTAAGTCTGGCGTGGTTTTGACCATAACAAGATTTGTAGAGGCATTCATTACGAACATTTTAAACCAAAAATCTTAATTCTAGGCCTACTAGTTTCCGAGAAAATGAAAATAAACCAAATTATGCCATACTTTTAGCTGAAAATATGTATGTTATTGTGCGATGCACATATTTTTTCTCAAAAACGGTAAGTCCGGCGTGGTTTTGACCATAACAAGATTTGTAGAGGCATTCATTACGAACATTTTAAACCAAAAATCTTAATTCTAGGCCTACTAGTTTCCGAGAAAATGAAAATAAACCAAATTATGCCATACTTTTAGCTGAAAATATGTAAAAATATGTATGTTATTGTGCGATGCACATATTTTTTCTCAAAAACGGTAAGTCTGGCGTTGTTTTGACCATAACAAGATTTGTAGAGGCATTCATTACGAACATTTTAAACCAAAAATCTTAATTCTAGGCCTACTAGTTTCCGAGAAAATGAAAATAAACCAAATTATGCCATACTTTTAGCTGAAAATATGTATGTTATTGTGCGATGCACATATTTTTTCTCAAAAACGGTAAGTCTGGCGTGGTTTTGACCATAACAAGATTTGTAGAGGCATTCATTACGAACATTTTAAACCAAAAATCTTAATTCTAGGCCTACTAGTTTCCGAGAAAATGAAAATAAACCAAATTATGCCATACTTTTAGCTGAAAATATGTATGTTATTGTGCGATGCACATATTTTTTCTCAAAAACGGTAAGTCTGGCGTGGTTTTGACCATAACAAGATTTGTAGAGGCATTCATTACGAACATTTTAAACCAAAAATCTTAATTCTAGGCCTACTAGTTTCCGAGAAAATGAAAATAAACCAAATTATGCCATACTTTTAGCTGAAAATATGTAAAAATATGTATGTTATTGTGCGATGCACATATTTTTTCTCAAAAACGGTAAGTCTGGCGTGGTTTTGACCATAACAAGATTTGTAGAGGCATTCATTACGAACATTTTAAACCAAAAATCTTAATTCTAGGCCTACTAGTTTCCGAGAAAATGAAAATAAACCAAATTATGCCATACTTTTAGCTGAAAATATGTATGTTATTGTGCGATGCACATATTTTTTCTCAAAAACGGTAAGTCTGGCGTGGTTTTGACCATAACAAGATTTGTAGAGGCATTCATTACGAACATTTTAAACCAAAAATCTTAATTCTAGGCCTACTAGTTTCCGAGAAAATGAAAATAAACCAAATTATGCCATACTTTTAGCTGAAAATATGTATGTTATTGTGCGATGCACATATTTTTTCTCAAAAACGGTAAGTCTGGCGTGGTTTTGACCATAACAAGATTTGTAGAGGCATTCATTACGAGCATTTTAAACCAAAAATCTTAATTCTAGGCCTACTAGTTTCCGAGAAAATTAAAATAAACCAAATTATGCCATACTTTTAGCTGAAAATATGTAAAAATATGTATGCTATTGTGCGATGCACATATTTTTTCTCAAAAACGGTAGGTCTGGCGTGGTTTTGACCATAACAAGATTTGTAGAGGCATTCATTACGAACATTTTAAACCAAAAATCTTAATTCTAGGCCTACTAGTTTCCGAGAAAATGAAAATAAACCAAATTATGCCATACTTTTAGCTGAAAATATGTATGTTATTGTGCGATGCACATATTTTTTCTCAAAAACGGTAAGTCTGGCGTGGTTTTGACCATAACAAGATTTGTAGAGGCATTCATTACGAACATTTTAAACCAAAAATCTTAATTCTAGGCCTACTAGTTTCCGAGAAAATGAAAATAAACCAAATTATGCCATACTTTTAGCTGAAAATATGTAAAAATATGTATGTTATTGTGCGATGCACATATTTTTTCTCAAAAACGGTAAGTCTGGCGTGGTTTTGACCATAACAAGATTTGTAGAGGCATTCATTACGAACATTTTAAACCAAAAATCTTAATTCTAGGCCTACTAGTTTCCGAGAAAATGAAAATAAACCAAATTATGCCATACTTTTAGCTGAAAATATGTATGTTATTGTGCGATGCACATATTTTTTCTCAAAAACGGTAAGTCTGGCGTGGTTTTGACCATAACAAGATTTGTAGAGGCATTCATTACGAACATTTTAAACCAAAAATCTTAATTCTAGGCCTACTAGCTTCCGAGAAAATGAAAATAAACCAAATTATGCCATACTTTTAGCTGAAAATATGTAAAAATATGTATGTTATTGTGCGATGCACATATTTTTTCTCAAAAACGGTAAGTCTGGCGTGGTTTTGACCATAACAAGATTTGTAGAGGCATTCATTACGAACATTTTAAACCAAAAATCTTAATTCTAGGCCTACTAGTTTCCGAGAAAATGAAAATAAACCAAATTATGCCATACTTTTAGCTGAAAATATGTATGTTATTGTGCGATGCACATATTTTTTCTCAAAAACGGTAAGTCTGGCGTGGTTTTGACCATAACAAGATTTGTAGAGGCATTCATTACGAACATTTTAAACCAAAAATCTTAATTCTAGGCCTACTAGTTTCCGAGAAAATGAAAATAAACCAAATTATGCCATACTTTTAGCTGAAAATATGTAAAAATATGTATGTTATTGTGCGATGCACATATTTTTTCTCAAAAACGGTAAGTCTGGCGTGGTTTTGACCATAACAAGATTTGTAGAGGCATTCATTACGAACATTTTAAACCAAAAATCTTAATTCTAGGCCTACTAGTTTCCGAGAAAATGAAAATAAACCAAATTATGCCATACTTTTAGCTGAAAATATGTATGTTATTGTGCGATGCACATATTTTTTCTCAAAAACGGTAAGTCTGGCGTGGTTTTGACCATAACAAGATTTGTAGAGGCATTCATTCCGAACATTTTAAACCAAAAATCTTAATTCTATGCCTACTAGTTTCCGAGAAAATGAAAATAAACCAAATTATGCCATACTTTTAGCTGAAAATATGTAAAAATATGTATGTTATTGTGCGATGCACATATTTTTTCTCAAAAACGGTAAGTCTGGCGTGGTTTTGACCATAACAAGATTTGTAGAGGCATTCATTACGAACATTTTAAACCAAAAATCTTAATTCTAGGCCTACTAGTTTCCGAGAAAATGAAAATAAACCAAATTATGCCATACTTTTAGCTGAAAATATGTAAAAATATGTATGTTATTGTGCGATGCACATATTTTTTCTCAAAAACGGTAAGTCTGGCGTGGTTTTGACCATAACAAGATTTGTAGAGGCATTCATTACGAACATTTTAAACCAAAAATCTTAATTCTAGGCCTACTAGTTTCCGAGAAAATGAAAATAAACCAAATTATGCCATACTTTTAGCTGAAAATATGTAAAAATATGTATGTTATTGTGCGATGCACATATTTTTTCTCAAAAACGGTAAGTCTGGCGTGGTTTTGACCATAACAAGATTTGTAGAGGCATTCATTACGAACATTTTAAACCAAAAATCTTAATTCTAGGCCTACTAGTTTCCGAGAAAATGAAAATAAACCAAATTATGCCATACTTTTAGCTGAAAATATGTATGTTATTGTGCGATGCACATATTTTTTCTCAAAAACGGTAAGTCTGGCGTGGTTTTGACCATAACAAGATTTGTAGAGGCATTCATTACGAACATTTTAAACCAAAAATCTTAATTCTAGGCCTACTAGTTTCCGAGAAAATGAAAATAAACCAAATTATGCCATACTTTTAGCTGAAAATATGTATGTTATTGTGCGATGCACATATTTTTTCTCAAAAACGGTAAGTCTGGCGTGGTTTTGACCATAACAAGATTTGTAGAGGCATTCATTACGAACATTTTAAACCAAAAATCTTAATTCTAGGCCTACTAGTTTCCGAGAAAATGAAAATAAACCAAATTATGCCATACTTTTAGCTGAAAATATGTAAAAATATGTATGTTATTGTGCGATGCACATATTTTTTCTCAAAAACGGTAAGTCTGGCGTGGTTTTGACCATAACAAGATTTGTAGAGGCATTCATTACGAACATTTTAAACCAAAAATCTTAATTTTAGGCCTACTAGTTTCCGAGAAAATGAAAATAAACCAAATTATGCCATACTTTTAGCTGAAAATATGTAAAAATATGTATGTTATTGTGCGATGCACATATTTTTTCTCAAAAACGGTAAGTCTGGCGTGGTTTTGACCATAACAAGATTTGTAGAGGCATTCATTACGAACATTTTAAACCAAAAATCTTAATTCTAGGCCTACTAGTTTCCGAGAAAATGAAAATAAACCAAATTATGCCATACTTTTAGCTGAAAATATGTAAAAATATGTATGTTATTGTGCGATGCACATATTTTTTCTCAAAAACGGTAAGTCTGGCGTTGTTTTGACCATAACAAGATTTGTAGAGGCATTCATTACGAACATTTTAAACCAAAAATCTTAATTCTAGGCCTACTAGTTTCCGAGAAAATGAAAATAAACCAAATTATGCCATACTTTTAGCTGAAAATATGTATGTTATTGTGCGATGCACATATTTTTTCTCAAAAACGGTAAGTCTGGCGTGGTTTTGACCATAACAAGATTTGTAGAGGCATTCATTACGAACATTTTAAACCAAAAATCTTAATTCTAGGCCTACTAGTTTCCGAGAAAATGAAAATAAACCAAATTATGCCATACTTTTAGCTGAAAATATGTATGTTATTGTGCGATGCACATATTTTTTCTCAAAAACGGTAAGTCTGGCGTGGTTTTGACCATAACAAGATTTGTAGAGGCATTCATTACGAACATTTTAAACCAAAAATCTTAATTCTAGGCCTACTAGTTTCCGAGAAAATGAAAATAAACCAAATTATGCCATACTTTTAGCTGAAAATATGTATGTTATTGTGCGATGCACATATTTTTTCTCAAAAACGGTAAGTCTGGCGTGGTTTTGACCATAACAAGATTTGTAGAGGCATTCATTACGAACATTTTAAACCAAAAATCTTAATTCTAGGCCTACTAGTTTCCGAGAAAATGAAAATAAACCAAATTATGCCATACTTTTAGCTGAAAATATGTAAAAATATGTATGTTATTGTGCGATGCACATATTTTTTCTCAAAAACGGTAAGTCTGGCGTGGTTTCGACCAAAACAAGATTTGTAGAGGCATTCATTACGAACATTTTAAACCAAAAATCTTAATTCTAGGCCTACTAGTTTCCGAGAAAATGAAAATAAACCAAATTATGCCATACTTTTAGCTGAAAATGTGTATGTTATTGTGCGATGCACATATTTTTTCTCAAAAACGGTAAGTCTGGCGTGGTTTTGACCATAACAAGATTTGTAGAGGCATTCATTACGAACATTTTAAACCAAAAATCTTAATTCTAGGCCTACTAGTTTCCGAGAAAATGAAAATAAACCAAATTATGCCATACTTTTAGCTGAAAATATGTAAAAATATGTATGTTATTGTGCGATGCACATATTTTTTCTCAAAAACGGTAAGTCTGGCGTGGTTTTGACCATAACAAGATTTGTAGAGGCATTCATTACGAACATTTTAAACCAAAAATCTTAATTCTAGGCCTACTAGTTTCCGAGAAAATGAAAATAAACCAAATTATGCCATACTTTTAGCTGAAAATATGTATGTTATTGTGCGATGCACATATTTTTTCTCAAAAACGGTAAGTCTGGCGTGGTTTTGACCATAACAAGATTTGTAGAGGCATTCATTACGAACATTTTAAACCAAAAATCTTAATTCTAGGCCTACTAGTTTCCGAGAAAATGAAAATAAACCAAATTATGTCATACTTTTAGCTGAAAATATGTATGTTATTGTGCGATGCACATATTTTTTCTCAAAAACGGTAAGTCTGGCGTGGTTTTGACCATAACAAGATTTGTAGAGGCATTCATTACGAACATTTTAAACCAAAAATCTTAATTCTAGGCCTACCAGTTTCCGAGAAAATGAAAATAAACCAAATTATGCCATACTTTTAGCTGAAAATATGTATGTTATTGTGCGATGCACATATTTTTTCTCAAAAACGGTAAGTCTGGCGTGGTTTTGACCATAACAAGATTTGTAGAGGCATTCATTACGAACATTTTAAACCAAAAATCTTAATTCTAGGCCTACTAGTTTCCGAGAAAATGAAAATAAACCAAATTATGCCATACTTTTAGCTGAAAATATGTATGTTATTGTGCGATGCACATATTTTTTCTCAAAAACGGTAAGTCTGGCGTGGTTTTGACCATAACAAGATTTGTAGAGGCATTCATTACGAAAATTTTAAACCAAAAATCTTAATTCTAGGCCTACTAGTTTCCGAGAAAATGAAAATAAACCAAATTATGCCATACTTTTAGCTGAAAATATGTAAAAATATGTATGTTATTGTGCGATGCACATATTTTTTCTCAAAAACGGTAAGTCTGGCGTGGTTTTGACCATAACAAGATTTGTAGAGGCATTCATTACGAACATTTTAAACCAAAAATCTTAATTTTAGGCCTACTAGTTTCCGAGAAAATGAAAATAAACCAAATTATGCCATACTTTTAGCTGAAAATATGTAAAAATATGTATGTTATTGTGCGATGCACATATTTTTTCTCAAAAACGGTATGTCTGGCGTGGTTTTGACCATAACAAGATTTGTAGAGGCATTCATTACGAACATTTTAAACCAAAAATCTTAATTCTAGGCCTACTAGTTTCCGAGAAAATGAAAATAAACCAAATTATGCCATACTTTTAGCTGAAAATATGTAAAAATATGTATGTTATTGTGCGATGCACATATTTTTTCTCAAAAACGGTAAGTCTGGCGTTGTTTTGACCATAACAAGATTTGTAGAGGCATTCATTACGAACATTTTAAACCAAAAATCTTAATTCTAGGCCTACTAGTTTCCGAGAAAATGAAAATAAACCAAATTATGCCATACTTTTAGCTGAAAATATGTATGTTATTGTGCGATGCACATATTTTTTCTCAAAAACGGTAAGTCTGGCGTGGTTTTGACCATAACAAGATTTGTAGAGGCATTCATTACGAACATTTTAAACCAAAAATCTTAATTCTAGGCCTACTAGTTTCCGAGAAAATGAAAATAAACCAAATTATGCCATACTTTTAGCTGAAAATATGTATGTTATTGTGCGATGCACATATTTTTTCTCAAAAACGGTAAGTCTGGCGTGGTTTTGACCATAACAAGATTTGTAGAGGCATTCATTACGAACATTTTAAACCAAAAATCTTAATTCTAGGCCTACTAGTTTCCGAGAAAATGAAAATAAACCAAATTATGCCATACTTTTAGCTGAAAATATGTAAAAATATGTATGTTATTGTGCGATGCACATATTTTTTCTCAAAAACGGTAAGTCTGGCGTGGTTTTGACCATAACAAGATTTGTAGAGGCATTCATTACGAACATTTTAAACCAAAAATCTTAATTCTAGGCCTACTAGTTTCCGAGAAAATGAAAATAAACCAAATTATGCCATACTTTTAGCTGAAAATATGTATGTTATTGTGCGATGCACATATTTTTTCTCAAAAACGGTAAGTCTGGCGTGGTTTTGACCATAACAAGATTTGTAGAGGCATTCATTACGAACATTTTAAACCAAAAATCTTAATTCTAGGCCTACTAGTTTCCGAGAAAATGAAAATAAACCAAATTATGCCATACTTTTAGCTGAAAATATGTATGTTATTGTGCGATGCACATATTTTTTCTCAAAAACGGTAAGTCTGGCGTGGTTTTGACCATAACAAGATTTGTAGAGGCATTCATTACGAACATTTTAAACCAAAAATCTTAATTCTAGGCCTACCAGTTTCCGAGAAAATGAAAATAAACCAAATTATGCCATACTTTTAGCTGAAAATATGTATGTTATTGTGCGATGCACATATTTTTTCTCAAAAACGGTAAGTCTGGCGTGGTTTTGACCGTAACAAGATTTGTAGAGGCATTCATTACGAACATTTTAAACCAAAAATCTTAATTCTAGGCCTACTAGTTTCCGAGAAAATGAAAATAAACCAAATTATGCCATACTTTTAGCTGAAAATATGTATGTTATTGTGCGATGCACATATTTTTTCTCAAAAACGGTAAGTCTGGCGTGGTTTTGACCATAACAAGATTTGTAGAGGCATTCATTACGAACATTTTAAACCAAAAATCTTAATTCTAGGCCTACTAGTTTCCGAGAAAATGAAAATAAACCAAATTATGCCATACTTTTAGCTGAAAATATGTATGTTATTGTGCGATGCACATATTTTTTCTCAAAAACGGTAAGTCTGGCGTGGTTTTGACCATAACAAGATTTGTAGAGGCATTCATTACGAACATTTTAAACCAAAAATCTTAATTCTAGGCCTACTAGTTTCCGAGAAAATGAAAATAAACCAAATTATGCCATACTTTTAGCTGAAAATATGTAAAAATATGTATGTTATTGTGCGATGCACATATTTTTTCTCAAAAACGGTAAGTCTGGCGTGGTTTTGACCATAACAAGATTTGTAGAGGCATTCATTACGAACATTTTAAACCAAAAATCTTAATTCTAGGCCTACTAGTTTCCGCGAAAATGAAAATAAACCAAATTATGCCATACTTTTAGCTGAAAATATGTATGTTATTGTGCGATGCACATATTTTTTCTCAAAAACGGTAAGTCTGGCGTGGTTTTGACCATAACAAGATTTGTAGAGGCATTCATTACGAACATTTTAAACCAAAAATCTTAATTCTAGGCCTACTAGTTTCCGAGAAAATGAAAATAAACCAAATTATGCCATACTTTTAGCTGAAAATATGTAAAAATATGTATGTTATTGTGCGATGCACATATTTTTTCTCAAAAACGGTAAGTCTGGCGTGGTTTTGACCATAACAAGATTTGTAGAGGCATTCATTACGAACATTTTAAACCAAAAATCTTAATTCTAGGCCTACTCGTTTCCGAGAAAATGAAAATAAACCAAATTATGCCATTTTTTTAGCTGAAAATATGTATGTTATTGTGCGATGCACATATTTTTTCTCAAAAACGGTAAGTCTGGCGTGGTTTTGACCATAACAAGATTTGTAGAGGCATTCATTACGAACATTTTAAACCAAAAATCTTAATTCTAGGCCTACTAGTTTCCGAGAAAATGAAAATAAACCAAATTATGCCATACTTTTAGCTGAAAATATGTAAAAATATGTATGTTATTGTGCGATGCACATATTTTTTCTCAAAAACGGTAAGTCTGGCGTGGTTTTGACCATAACAAGATTTGTAGAGGCATTCATTACGAACATTTTAAACCAAAAATCTTAATTCTAGGCCTACTAGTTTCCGAGAAAATGAAAATAAACCAAATTATGCCATACTTTTAGCTGAAAATATGTATGTTATTGTGCGATGCACATATTTTTTCTCAAAAACGGTAAGTCTGGCGTGGTATTGACCATAACAAGATTTGTAGAGGCATTCATTACGAACATTTTAAACCAAAAATCTTAATTCTAGGCCTACTAGTTTCCGAGAAAATGAAAATAAACCAAATTATGCCATACTTTTAGCTGAAAATATGTATGTTATTGTGCGATGCACATATTTTTTCTCAAAAACGGTAAGTCTGGCGTGGTTTTGACCATAACAAGATTTGTAGAGGCATTCATTACGAACATTTTAAACCAAAAATCTTAATTCTAGGCCTACTAGTTTCCGAGAAAATGAAAATAAACCAAATTATGCCATACTTTTAGCTGAAAATATGTATGTTATTGTGCGATGCACATATTTTTTCTCAAAAACGGTAAGTCTGGCGTGGTTTTGACCATAACAAGATTTGTAGAGGCATTCATTACGAACATTTTAAACCAAAAATCTTAATTCTAGGCCTACTAGTTTCCGAGAAAATGAAAATAAACCAAATTATGCCATACTTTTAGCTGAAAATATGTAAAAATATGTATGTTATTGTGCGATGCACATATTTTTTCTCAAAAACGGTAAGTCTGGCGTGGTTTTGACCATAACAAGATTTGTAGAGGCATTCATTACGAACATTTTAAACCAAAAATCTTAATTCTAGGCCTACTAGTTTCCGAGAAAATGAAAATAAACCAAATTATGCCATACTTTTAGCTGAAAATATGTATGTTATTGTGCGATGCACATATTTTTTCTCAAAAACGGTAAGTCTGGCGTGGTTTTGACCATAACAAGATTTGTAGAGGCATTCATTACGAACATTTTAAACCAAAAATCTTAATTCTAGGCCTACTAGTTTCCGAGAAAATGAAAATAAACCAAATTATGCCATACTTTTAGCTGAAAATATGTATGTTATTGTGCGATGCACATATTTTTTCTCAAAAACGGTAAGTCTGGCGTGGTTTTGACCATAACAAGATTTGTAGAGGCATTCATTACGAACATTTTAAACCAAAAATCTTAATTCTAGGCCTACCAGTTTCCGAGAAAATGAAAATAAACCAAATTATGCCATACTTTTAGCTGAAAATATGTATGTTATTGTGCGATGCACATATTTTTTCTCAAAAACGGTAAGTCTGGCGTGGTTTTGACCGTAACAAGATTTGTAGAGGCATTCATTACGAACATTTTAAACCAAAAATCTTAATTCTAGGCCTACTAGTTTCCGAGAAAATGAAAATAAACCAAATTATGCCATACTTTTAGCTGAAAATATGTATGTTATTGTGCGATGCACATATTTTTTCTCAAAAACGGTAAGTCTGGCGTGGTTTTGACCATAACAAGATTTGTAGAGGCATTCATTACGAACATTTTAAACCAAAAATCTTAATTCTAGGCCTACTAGTTTCCGAGAAAATGAAAATAAACCAAATTATGCCATACTTTTAGCTGAAAATATGTATGTTATTGTGCGATGCACATATTTTTTCTCAAAAACGGTAAGTCTGGCGTGGTTTTGACCATAACAAGATTTGTAGAGGCATTCATTACGAACATTTTAAACCAAAAATCTTAATTCTAGGCCTACTAGTTTCCGAGAAAATGAAAATAAACCAAATTATGCCATACTTTTAGCTGAAAATATGTAAAAATATGTATGTTATTGTGCGATGCACATATTTTTTCTCAAAAACGGTAAGTCTGGCGTGGTTTTGACCATAACAAGATTTGTAGAGGCATTCATTACGAACATTTTAAACCAAAAATCTTAATTCTAGGCCTACTAGTTTCCGCGAAAATGAAAATAAACCAAATTATGCCATACTTTTAGCTGAAAATATGTATGTTATTGTGCGATGCACATATTTTTTCTCAAAAACGGTAAGTCTGGCGTGGTTTTGACCATAACAAGATTTGTAGAGGCATTCATTACGAACATTTTAAACCAAAAATCTTAATTCTAGGCCTACTAGTTTCCGAGAAAATGAAAATAAACCAAATTATGCCATACTTTTAGCTGAAAATATGTAAAAATATGTATGTTATTGTGCGATGCACATATTTTTTCTCAAAAACGGTAAGTCTGGCGTGGTTTTGACCATAACAAGATTTGTAGAGGCATTCATTACGAACATTTTAAACCAAAAATCTTAATTCTAGGCCTACTAGTTTCCGAGAAAATGAAAATAAACCAAATTATGCCATTTTTTTAGCTGAAAATATGTATGTTATTGTGCGATGCACATATTTTTTCTCAAAAACGGTAAGTCTGGCGTGGTTTTGACCATAACAAGATTTGTAGAGGCATTCATTACGAACATTTTAAACCAAAAATCTTAATTCTAGGCCTACTAGTTTCCGAGAAAATGAAAATAAACCAAATTATGCCATACTTTTAGCTGAAAATATGTAAAAATATGTATGTTATTGTGCGATGCACATATTTTTTCTCAAAAACGGTAAGTCTGGCGTGGTTTTGACCATAACAAGATTTGTAGAGGCATTCATTACGAACATTTTAAACCAAAAATCTTAATTCTAGGCCTACTAGTTTCCGAGAAAATGAAAATAAACCAAATTATGCCATACTTTTAGCTGAAAATATGTATGTTATTGTGCGATGCACATATTTTTTCTCAAAAACGGTAAGTCTGGCGTGGTATTGACCATAACAAGATTTGTAGAGGCATTCATTACGAACATTTTAAACCAAAAATCTTAATTCTAGGCCTACTAGTTTCCGAGAAAATGAAAATAAACCAAATTATGCCATACTTTTAGCTGAAAATATGTATGTTATTGTGCGATGCACATATTTTTTCTCAAAAACGGTAAGTCTGGCGTGGTTTTGACCATAACAAGATTTGTAGAGGCATTCATTACGAACATTTTAAACCAAAAATCTTAATTCTAGGCCTACTAGTTTCCGAGAAAATGAAAATAAACCAAATTATGCCATACTTTTAGCTGAAAATATGTATGTTATTGTGCGATGCACATATTTTTTCTCAAAAACGGTAAGTCTGGCGTGGTTTTGACCATAACAAGATTTGTAGAGGCATTCATTACGAACATTTTAAACCAAAAATCTTAATTCTAGGCCTACTAGTTTCCGAGAAAATGAAAATAAACCAAATTATGCCATACTTTTAGCTGAAAATATGTATGTTATTGTGCGATGCACATATTTTTTCTCAAAAACGGTAAGTCTGGCGTGGTTTTGACCATAACAAGATTTGTAGAGGCATTCATTACGAACATTTTAAACCAAAAATCTTAATTCTAGGCCTACTAGTTTCCGAGAAAATGAAAATAAACCAAATTATGCCATACTTTTAGCTGAAAATATGTATGTTATTGTGCGATGCACATATTTTTTCTCAAAAACGGTAAGTCTGGCGTGGTTTTGACCATAACAAGATTTGTAGAGGCATTCATTACGAACATTTTAAACCAAAAATCTTAATTCTAGGCCTACTAGTTTCCGAGAAAATGAAAATAAACCAAATTATGCCATACTTTTAGCTGAAAATATGTAAAAATATGTATGTTATTGTGCGATGCACATATTTTTTCTCAAAAACGGTAAGTCTGGCGTGGTTTTGACCATAACAAGATTTGTAGAGGCATTCATTACGAACATTTTAAACCAAAAATCTTAATTCTAGGCCTACTAGTTTCCGCGAAAATGAAAATAAACCAAATTATGCCATACTTTTAGCTGAAAATATGTATGTTATTGTGCGATGCACATATTTTTTCTCAAAAACGGTAAGTCTGGCGTGGTTTTGACCATAACAAGATTTGTAGAGGCATTCATTACGAACATTTTAAACCAAAAATCTTAATTCTAGGCCTACTAGTTTCCGAGAAAATGAAAATAAACCAAATTATGCCATACTTTTAGCTGAAAATATGTAAAAATATGTATGTTATTGTGCGATGCACATATTTTTTCTCAAAAACGGTAAGTCTGGCGTGGTTTTGACCATAACAAGATTTGTAGAGGCATTCATTACGAACATTTTAAACCAAAAATCTTAATTCTAGGCCTACTAGTTTCCGAGAAAATGAAAATAAACCAAATTATGCCATTTTTTTAGCTGAAAATATGTATGTTATTGTGCGATGCACATATTTTTTCTCAAAAACGGTAAGTCTGGCGTGGTTTTGACCATAACAAGATTTGTAGAGGCATTCATTACGAACATTTTAAACCAAAAATCTTAATTCTAGGCCTACTAGTTTCCGAGAAAATGAAAATAAACCAAATTATGCCATACTTTTAGCTGAAAATATGTAAAAATATGTATGTTATTGTGCGATGCACATATTTTTTCTCAAAAACGGTAAGTCTGGCGTGGTTTTGACCATAACAAGATTTGTAGAGGCATTCATTACGAACATTTTAAACCAAAAATCTTAATTCTAGGCCTACTAGTTTCCGAGAAAATGAAAATAAACCAAATTATGCCATACTTTTAGCTGAAAATATGTATGTTATTGTGCGATGCACATATTTTTTCTCAAAAACGGTAAGTCTGGCGTGGTATTGACCATAACAAGATTTGTAGAGGCATTCATTACGAACATTTTAAACCAAAAATCTTAATTCTAGGCCTACTAGTTTCCGAGAAAATGAAAATAAACCAAATTATGCCATACTTTTAGCTGAAAATATGTATGTTATTGTGCGATGCACATATTTTTTCTCAAAAACGGTAAGTCTGGCGTGGTTTTGACCATAACAAGATTTGTAGAGGCATTCATTACGAACATTTTAAACCAAAAATCTTAATTCTAGGCCTACTAGTTTCCGAGAAAATGAAAATAAACCAAATTATGCCATACTTTTAGCTGAAAATATGTATGTTATTGTGCGATGCACATATTTTTTCTCAAAAACGGTAAGTCTGGCGTGGTTTTGACCATAACAAGATTTGTAGAGGCATTCATTACGAACATTTTAAACCAAAAATCTTAATTCTAGGCCTACTAGTTTCCGAGAAAATGAAAATAAACCAAATTATGCCATACTTTTAGCTGAAAATATGTATGTTATTGTGCGATGCACATATTTTTTCTCAAAAACGGTAAGTCTGGCGTGGTTTTGACCATAACAAGATTTGTAGAGGCATTCATTACGAACATTTTAAACCAAAAATCTTAATTCTAGGCCTACTAGTTTCCGAGAAAATGAAAATAAACCAAATTATGCCATACTTTTAGCTGAAAATATGTATGTTATTGTGCGATGCACATATTTTTTCTCAAAAACGGTAAGTCTGGCGTGGTTTTGACCATAACAAGATTTGTAGAGGCATTCATTACGAACATTTTAAACCAAAAATCTTAATTCTAGGCCTACTAGTTTCCGAGAAAATGAAAATAAACCAAATTATGCCATACTTTTAGCTGAAAATATGTAAAAATATGTATGTTATTGTGCGATGCACATATTTTTTCTCAAAAACGGTAAGTCTGGCGTGGTTTTGACCATAACAAGATTTGTAGAGGCATTCATTACGAACATTTTAAACCAAAAATCTTAATTCTAGGCCTACTAGTTTCCGAGAAAATGAAAATAAACCAAATTATGCCATACTTTTAGCTGAAAATATGTATGTTATTGTGCGATGCACATATTTTTTCTCAAAAACGGTAAGTCTGGCGTGGTTTTGACCATAACAAGATTTGTAGAGGCATTCATTACGAACATTTTAAACCAAAAATCTTAATTCTAGGCCTACTAGTTTCCGAGAAAATGAAAATAAACCAAATTATGCCATACTTTTAGCTGAAAATATGTATGTTATTGTGCGATGCACATATTTTTTCTCAAAAACGGTAAGTCTGGCGTGGTTTTGACCATAACAAGATTTGTAGAGGCATTCATTACGAACATTTTAAACCAAAAATCTTAATTCTAGGCCTACTAGTTTCCGAGAAAATGAAAATAAACCAAATTATGCCATACTTTTAGCTGAAAATATGTATGTTATTGTGCGATGCACATATTTTTTCTCAAAAACGGTAAGTCTGGCGTGGTTTTGACCATAACAAGATTTGTAGAGGCATTCATTACGAACATTTTAAACCAAAAATCTTAATTCTAGGCCTACTAGTTTCCGAGAAAATGAAAATAAACCAAATTATGCCATACTTTTAGCTGAAAATATGTAAAAATATGTATGTTATTGTGCGATGCACATATTTTTTCTCAAAAACGGTAAGTCTGGCGTGGTTTTGACCATAACAAGATTTGTAGAGGCATTCATTACGAACATTTTAAACCAAAAATCTTAATTCTAGGCCTACTAGTTTCCGAGAAAATGAAAATAAACCAAATTATGCCATACTTTTAGCTGAAAATATGTATGTTATTGTGCGATGCACATATTTTTTCTCAAAAACGGTAAGTCTGGCGTGGTTTTGACCATAACAAGATTTGTAGAGGCATTCATTACGAACATTTTAAACCAAAAATCTTAATTCTAGGCCTACTAGTTTCCGAGAAAATGAAAATAAACCAAATTATGCCATACTTTTAGCTGAAAATATGTATGTTATTGTGCGATGCACATATTTTTTCTCAAAAACGGTAAGACTGGCGTGGTTTTGACCATAACAAGATTTGTAGAGGCATTCATTACGAACATTTTAAACCAAAAATCTTAATTCTAGGCCTACTAGTTTCCGAGAAAATGAAAATAAACCAAATTATGCCATACTTTTAGCTGAAAATATGTATGTTATTGTGCGATGCACATATTTTTTCTCAAAAACGGTAAGTCTGGCGTGGTTTTGACCATAACAAGATTTGTAGAGGCATTCATTACGAACATTTTAAACCAAAAATCTTAATTCTAGGCCTACTAGTTTCCGAGAAAATGAAAATAAACCAAATTATGCCATACTTTTAGCTGAAAATATGTAAAAATATGTATGTTATTGTGCGATGCACATATTTTTTCTCAAAAACGGTAAGTCTGGCGTGGTTTTGACCATAACAAGATTTGTAGAGGCATTCATTACGAACATTTTAAACCAAAAATCTTAATTCTAGGCCTACTAGTTTCCGAGAAAATGAAAATAAACCAAATTATGCCATACTTTTAGCTGAAAATATGTATGTTATTGTGCGATGCACATATTTTTTCTCAAAAACGGTAAGTCTGGCGTGGTTTTGACCATAACAAGATTTGTAGAGGCATTCATTACGAACATTTTAAACCAAAAATCTTAATTCTAGGCCTACTAGTTTCCGAGAAAATGAAAATAAACCAAATTATGCCATACTTTTAGCTGAAAATATGTATGTTATTGTGCGATGCACATATTTTTTCTCAAAAACGGTAAGTCTGGCGTGGTTTTGACCATAACAAGATTTGTAGAGGCATTCATTACGAACATTTTAAACCAAAAATCTTAATTCTAGGCCTACTAGTTTCCGAGAAAATGAAAATAAACCAAATTATGCCATACTTTTAGCTGAAAATATGTATGTTATTGTGCGATGCACATATTTTTTCTCAAAAACGGTAAGTCTGGCGTGGTTTTGACCATAACAAGATTTGTAGAGGCATTCATTACGAACATTTTAAACCAAAAATCTTAATTCTAGGCCTACTAGTTTCCGAGAAAATGAAAATAAACCAAATTATGCCATACTTTTAGCTGAAAATATGTATGTTATTGTGCGATGCACATATTTTTTCTCAAAAACGGTAAGTCTGGCGTGGTTTTGACCATAACAAGATTTGTAGAGGCATTCATTACGAACATTTTAAACCAAAAATCTTAATTCTAGGCCTACTAGTTTCCGAGAAAATGAAAATAAACCAAATTATGCCATACTTTTAGCTGAAAATATGTAAAAATATGTATGTTATTGTGCGATGCACATATTTTTTCTCAAAAACGGTAAGTCTGGCGTGGTTTTGACCATAACAAGATTTGTAGAGGCATTCATTACGAACATTTTAAACCAAAAATCTTAATTCTAGGCCTACTAGTTTCCGAGAAAATGAAAATAAACCAAATTATGCCATACTTTTAGCTGAAAATATGTATGTTATTGTGCGATGCACATATTTTTTCTCAAAAACGGTAAGTCTGGCGTGGTTTTGACCATAACAAGATTTGTAGAGGCATTCATTACGAACATTTTAAACCAAAAATCTTAATTCTAGGCCTACTAGTTTCCGAGAAAATGAAAATAAACCAAATTATGCCATACTTTTAGCTGAAAATATGTATGTTATTGTGCGATGCACATATTTTTTCTCAAAAACGGTAAGACTGGCGTGGTTTTGACCATAACAAGATTTGTAGAGGCATTCATTACGAACATTTTAAACCAAACATCTTAAGTCTAGGCCTACTACTTTCCGAGAAAATGAAAATAAACCAAATTATGCCATACTTTTAGCTGAAAATATGTATGTTATTGTGCGATGCACATATTTTTTCTCAAAAACGGTAAGTCTGGCGTGGTTTTGACCATAACAAGATTTGTAGAGGCATTCATTACGAACATTTTAAACCAAAAATCTTAATTCTAGGCCTACTAGTTTCCGAGAAAATGAAAATAAACCAAATTATGCCATACTTTTAGCTGAAAATATGTATGTTATTGTGCGATGCACATATTTTTTCTCAAAAACGGTAAGTCTGGCGTGGTTTTGACCATAACAAGATTTGTAGAGGCATTCATTACGAACATTTTAAACCAAAAATCTTAATTCTAGGCCTACTAGTTTCCGAGAAAATGAAAATAAACCAAATTATGCCATACTTTTAGCTGAAAATATGTATGTTATTGTGCGATGCACATATTTTTTCTCAAAAACGGTAAGTCTGGCGTGGTTTTGACCATAACAAGATTTGTAGAGGCATTCATTACGAACATTTTAAACCAAAAATCTTAATTCTAGGCCTACTAGTTTCCGAGAAAATGAAAATAAACCAAATTATGCCATACTTTTAGCTGAAAATATGTAAAAATATGTATGTTATTGTGCGATGCACATATTTTTTCTCAAAAACGGTAAGTCTGGCGTGGTTTTGACCATAACAAGATTTGTAGAGGCATTCATTACGAACATTTTAAACCAAAAATCTTAATTCTAGGCCTACTAGTTTCCGAGAAAATGAAAATAAACCAAATTATGCCATACTTTTAGCTGAAAATATGTAAAAATATGTATGTTATTGTGCGATGCACATATTTTTTCTCAAAAACGGTAAGTCTGGCGTGGTTTTGACCATAACAAGATTTGTAGAGGCATTCATTACGAACATTTTAAACCAAAAATCTTAATTCTAGGCCTACTAGTTTCCGAGAAAATGAAAATAAACCAAATTATGCCATACTTTTAGCTGAAAATATGTAAAAATATGTATGTTATTGTGCGATGCACATATTTTTTCTCAAAAACGGTAAGTCTGGCGTGGTTTTGACCATAACAAGATTTGTAGAGGCATTCATTACGAACATTTTAAACCAAAAATCTTAATTCTAGGCCTACTAGTTTCCGAGAAAATGAAAATAAACCAAATTATGCCATACTTTTAGCTGAAAATATGTATGTTATTGTGCGATGCACATATTTTTTCTCAAAAACGGTAAGTCTGGCGTGGTTTTGACCATAACAAGATTTGTAGAGGCATTCATTACGAACATTTTAAACCAAAAATCTTAATTCTAGGCCTACTAGTTTCCGAGAAAATGAAAATAAACCAAATTATGCCATACTTTTAGCTGAAAATATGTAAAAATATGTATGTTATTGTGCGATGCACATATTTTTTCTCAAAAACGGTAAGTCTGGCGTGGTTTTGACCATAACAAGATTTGTAGAGGCATTCATTACGAACATTTTAAACCAAAAATCTTAATTCTAGGCCTACTAGTTTCCGAGAAAATGAAAATAAACCAAATTATGCCATACTTTTAGCTGAAAATATGTAAAAATATGTATGTTATTGTGCGATGCACATATTTTTTCTCAAAAACGGTAAGTCTGGCGTGGTTTTGACCATAACAAGATTTGTAGAGGCATTCATTACGAACATTTTAAACCAAAAATCATAATTCTAGGCCTACTAGTTTCCGAGAAAATGAAAATAAACCAAATTATGCCATACTTTTAGCTGAAAATATGTATGTTATTGTGCGATGCACATATTTTTTCTCAAAAACGGTAAGTCTGGTGTGGTTTTGACCATTACAAGATTTGTAGAGGCATTCATTACGAACATTTTAAACCAAAAATCTTAATTCTAGGCCTACTAGTTTCCGAGAAAATGAAAATAAACCAAATTATGCCATACTTTTAGCTGAAAATATGTAAAAATATGTATGTTATTGTGCGATGCACATATTTTTTCTCAAAAACGGTAAGTCTGGCGTGGTTTTGACCATAACAAGATTTGTAGAGGCATTCATTACGAACATTTTAAACCAAACATCTTAATTCTAGGCCTACTACTTTCCGAGAAAATGAAAATAAACCAAATTATGCCATACTTTTAGCTGAAAATATGTATGTTATTGTGCGATGCACATATTTTTTCTCAAAAACGGTAAGTCTGGCGTGGTTTTGACCATAACAAGATTTGTAGAGGCATTCATTACGAACATTTTAAACCAAAAATCTTAATTCTAGGCCTACTAGTTTCCGAGAAAATGAAAATAAACCAAATTATGCCATACTTTTAGCTGAAAATATGTATGTTATTGTGCGATGCACATATTTTTTCTCAAAAATGGTAAGTCTGGCGTGGTTTTGACCATAACAAGATTTGTAGAGGCATTCATTACGAACATTTTAAACCAAAAATCTTAATTCTAGGCCTACTAGTTTCCGAGAAAATGAAAATAAACCAAATTATGCCATACTTTTAGCTGAAAATATGTATGTTATTGTGCGATGCACATATTTTTTCTCAAAAACGGTAAGTCTGGCGTGGTTTTGACCATAACAAGATTTGTAGAGGCATTCATTACGAACATTTTAAACCAAAAATCTTAATTCTAGGCCTACTAGTTTCCGAGAAAATGAAAATAAACCAAATTATGCCATACTTTTAGCTGAAAATATGTAAAAATATGTATGTTATTGTGCGATGCACATATTTTTTCTCAAAAACGGTAAGTCTGGCGTGGTTTTGACCATAACAAGATTTGTAGAGGCATTCATTACGAACATTTTAAACCAAAAATCTTAATTCTAGGCCTACTAGTTTCCGAGAAAATGAAAATAAACCAAATTATGCCATACTTTTAGCTGAAAATATGTATATTATTGTGCGATGCACATATTTTTTCTCAAAAACGGTAAGTCTGGCGTGGTTTTGACCATAACAAGATTTGTAGAGGCATTCATTACGAACATTTTAAACCAAAAATCTTAATTCTAGGCCTACTAGTTTCCGAGAAAATGAAAATAAACCAAATTATGCCATACTTTTAGCTGAAAATATGTAAAAATATGTATGTTATTGTGCGATGCACATATTTTTTCTCAAAAACGGTAAGTCTGGCGTGGTTTTGACCATAACAAGATTTGTAGAGGCATTCATTACGAACATTTTAAACCAAAAATCTTAATTCTAGGCCTACTAGTTTCCGAGAAAATGAAAATAAACCAAATTATGCCATACTTTTAGCTGAAAATATGTAAAAATATGTATGTTATTGTGCGATGCACATATTTTTTCTCAAAAACGGTAAGTCTGGCGTGGTTTTGACCATAACAAGATTTGTAGAGGCATTCATTACGAACATTTTAAACCAAAAATCATAATTCTAGGCCTACTAGTTTCCGAGAAAATGAAAATAAACCAAATTATGCCATACTTTTAGCTGAAAATATGTATGTTATTGTGCGATGCACATATTTTTTCTCAAAAACGGTAAGTCTGGCGTGGTTTTGACCATTACAAGATTTGTAGAGGCATTCATTACGAACATTTTAAACCAAAAATCTTAATTCTAGGCCTACTAGTTTCCGAGAAAATGAAAATAAACCAAATTATGCCATACTTTTAGCTGAAAATATGTAAAAATATGTATGTTATTGTGCGATGCACATATTTTTTCTCAAAAACGGTAAGTCTGGCGTGGTTTTGACCATAACAAGATTTGTAGAGGCATTCATTACGAACATTTTAAACCAAACATCTTAAGTCTAGGCCTACTACTTTCCGAGAAAATGAAAATAAACCAAATTATGCCATACTTTTAGCTGAAAATATGTATGTTATTGTGCGATGCACATATTTTTTCTCAAAAACGGTAAGTCTGGCGTGGTTTTGACCATAACAAGATTTGTAGAGGCATTCATTACGAACATTTTAAACCAAAAATCTTAATTCTAGGCCTACTAGTTTCCGAGAAAATGAAAATAAACCAAATTATGCCATACTTTTAGCTGAAAATATGTATGTTATTGTGCGATGCACATATTTTTTCTCAAAAATGGTAAGTCTGGCGTGGTTTTGACCATAACAAGATTTGTAGAGGCATTCATTACGAACATTTTAAACCAAACATCTTAATTCTAGGCCTACTAGTTTCCGAGAAAATGAAAATAAACCAAATTATGCCATACTTTTAGCTGAAAATATGTATGTTATTGTGCGATGCACATATTTTTTCTCAAAAACGGTAAGTCTGGCGTGGTTTTGACCATAACAAGATTTGTAGAGGCATTCATTACGAACATTTTAAACCAAAAATCTTAATTCTAGGCCTACTAGTTTCCGAGAAAATGAAAATAAACCAAATTATGCCATACTTTTAGCTGAAAATATGTAAAAATATGTATGTTATTGTGCGATGCACATATTTTTTCTCAAAAACGGTAAGTCTGGCGTGGTTTTGACCATAACAAGATTTGTAGAGGCATTCATTACGAACATTTTAAACCAAAAATCTTAATTCTAGGCCTACTAGTTTCCGAGAAAATGAAAATAAACCAAATTATGCCATACTTTTAGCTGAAAATATGTATATTATTGTGCGATGCACATATTTTTTCTCAAAAACGGTAAGTCTGGCGTGGTTTTGACCATAACAAGATTTGTAGAGGCATTCATTACGAACATTTTAAACCAAAAATCTTAATTCTAGGCCTACTAGTTTCCGAGAAAATGAAAATAAACCAAATTATGCCATACTTTTAGCTGAAAATATGTATGTTATTGTGCGATGCACATATTTTTTCTCAAAAACGGTAAGTCTGGCGTGGTTTTGACCATAACAAGATTTGTAGAGGCATTCATTACGAACATTTTAAACCAAAAATCTTAATTCTAGGCCTACTAGTTTCCGAGAAAATTAAAATAAACCAAATTATGCCATACTTTTAGCTGAAAATATGTAAAAATATGTATGTTATTGTGCGATGCACATATTTTTTCTCAAAAACGGTAAGTCTGGCGTGGTTTTGACCATAACAAGATTTGTAGAGGCATTCATTACGAACATTTTAAACCAAAAATCTTAATTCTAGGCCTACTAGTTTCCGAGAAAATGAAAATAAACCAAATTATGCCATACTTTTAGCTGAAAATATGTATGTTATTGTGCGATGCACATATTTTTTCTCAAAAATGGTAAGTCTGGCGTGGTTTTGACCATAACAAGATTTGTAGAGGCATTCATTACGAACATTTTAAACCAAAAATCTTAATTCTAGGCCTACTAGTTTCCGAGAAAATGAAAATAAACCAAATTATGCCATACTTTTAGCTGAAAATATGTATGTTATTGTGCGATGCACATATTTTTTCTCAAAAACGGTAAGTCTGGCGTGGTTTTGACCATAACAAGATTTGTAGAGGCATTCATTACGAACATTTTAAACCAAAAATCTTAATTCTAGGCCTACTAGTTTCCGAGAAAATGAAAATAAACCAAATTATGCCATACTTTTAGCTGAAAATATGTATGTTATTGTGCGATGCACATATTTTTTCTCAAAAACGGTAAGTCTGGCGTGGTTTTGACCATAACAAGATTTGTAGAGGCATTCATTACGAACATTTTAAACCAAAAATCTTAATTCTAGGCCTACTAGTTTCCGAGAAAATGAAAATAAACCAAATTATGCCATACTTTTAGCTGAAAATATGTATGTTATTGTGCGATGCACATATTTTTTCTCAAAAACGGTAAGTCTGGCGTGGTTTTGACCATAACAAGATTTGTAGAGGCATTCATTACGAACATTTTAAACCAAAAATCTTAATTCTAGGCCTACTAGTTTCCGAGAAAATGAAAATAAACCAAATTATGCCATACTTTTAGCTGAAAATATGTATGTTATTGTGCGATGCACATATTTTTTCTCAAAACGGTAAGTCTGGCGTGGTTTTGACCATAACAAGATTTGTAGAGGCATTCATTACGAACATTTTAAACCAAAAATCTTAATTCTAGGCCTACTAGTTTCCGAGAAAATGAAAATAAACCAAATTATGCCATACTTTTAGCTGAAAATATGTATGTTATTGTGCGATGCACATATTTTTTCTCAAAAACGGTAAGTCTGGCGTGGTTTTGACCATAACAAGATTTGTAGAGGCATTCATTACGAACATTTTAAACCAAAAATCTTAATTCTAGGCCTACTAGTTTCCGAGAAAATGAAAATAAACCAAATTATGCCATACTTTTAGCTGAAAATATGTATGTTATTGTGCGATGCACATATTTTTTCTCAAAAACGGTAAGTCTGGCGTGGTTTTGACCATAACAAGATTTGTAGAGGCATTCATTACGAACATTTTAAACCAAAAATCTTAATTCTAGGCCTACTAGTTTCCGAGAAAATGAAAATAAACCAAATTATGCCATACTTTTAGCTGAAAATATGTATGTTATTGTGCGATGCACATATTTTTTCTCAAAAACGGTAAGTCTGGCGTGGTTTTGACCATAACAAGATTTGTAGAGGCATTCATTACGAACATTTTAAACCAAAAATCTTAATTCTAGGCCTACTAGTTTCCGAGAAAATGAAAATAAACCAAATTATGCCATACTTTTAGCTGAAAATATGTATGTTATTGTGCGATGCACATATTTTTTCTCAAAAACGGTAAGTCTGGCGTGGTTTTGACCATAACAAGATTTGTAGAGGCATTCATTACGAACATTTTAAACCAAAAATCTTTTTTCTAGGCCTACTAGTTTCCGAGAAAATGAAAATAAACCAAATTATGCCATACTTTTAGCTGAAAATATGTATGTTATTGTGCGATGCACATATTTTTTCTCAACAATGGTAAGTCTGGCGTGGTTTTGACCATAACAAGATTTGTAGAGGCATTCATTACGAACATTTTAAACCAAAAATCTTAATTCTAGGCCTACTAGTTTCCGAGAAAATGAAAATAAACCAAATTATGCCATACTTTTAGCTGAAAATATGTATGTTATTGTGCGATGCACATATTTTTTCTCAAAAACGGTAAGTCTGGCGTGGTTTTGACCATAACGAGATTTGTAGAGGCATTCATTACGAACATTTTAAACCAAAAATCTTAATTCTAGGCCTACTAGTTTCCGAGAAAATGAAAATAAACCAAATTATGCCATACTTTTAGCTGAAAATATGTAAAAATATGTATGTTATTGTGCGATGCACATATTTTTTCTCAAAAACGGTAAGTCTGGCGTGGTTTTGACCATAACAAGATTTGTAGAGGCATTCATTACGAACATTTTAAACCAAAAATCTTAATTCTAGGCCTACTAGTTTCCGAGAAAATGAAAATAAACCAAATTATGCCATACTTTTAGCTGAAAATATGTATGTTATTGTGCGATGCACATATTTTTTCTCAAAAACGGTAAGTCTGGCGTGGTTTTGACCATAACAAGATTTGTAGAGGCATTCATTACGAACATTTTAAACCAAAAATCTTAATTCTAGGCCTACTAGTTTCCGAGAAAATGAAAATAAACCAAATTATGCCATACTTTTAGCTGAAAATATGTATGTTATTGTGCGATGCACATATTTTTTCTCAAAAACGGTAAGTCTGGCGTGGTTTTGACCATAACAAGATTTGTAGAGGCATTCATTACGAACATTTTAAACCAAAAATCTTAATTCTAGGCCTACTAGTTTCCGAGAAAATGAAAATAAACCAAATTATGCCATACTTTTAGCTGAAAATATGTATGTTATTGTGCGATGCACATATTTTTTCTCAAAAATGGTAAGTCTGGCGTGGTTTTGACCATAACAAGATTTGTAGAGGCATTCATTACGAACATTTTAAACCAAAAATCTTAATTCTAGGCCTACTAGTTTCCGAGAAAATGAAAATAAACCAAATTATGCCATACTTTTAGCTGAAAATATGTATGTTATTGTGCGATGCACATATTTTTTCTCAAAAACGGTAAGTCTGGCGTGGTTTTGACCATAACAAGATTTGTAGAGGCATTCATTACGAACATTTTAAACCAAAAATCTTAATTCTAGGCCTACTAGTTTCCGAGAAAATGAAAATAAACCAAATTATGCCATACTTTTAGCTGAAAATATGTAAAAATATGTATGTTATTGTGCGATGCACATATTTTTTCTCAAAAACGGTAAGTCTGGCGTGGTTTTGACCATAACAAGATTTGTAGAGGCATTCATTACGAACATTTTAAACCAAAAATCTTAATTCTAGGCCTACTAGTTTCCGAGAAAATGAAAATAAACCAAATTATGCCATACTTTTAGCTAAAAATATGTATGTTATTGTGCGATGCACATATTTTTTCTCAAAAACGGTAAGTCTGGCGTGGTTTTGACCATAACAAGATTTGTAGAGGCATTCATTACGAACATTTTAAACCAAAAATCTTAATTCTAGGCCTACTAGTTTCCGAGAAAATGAAAATAAACCAAATTATGCCATACTTTTAGCTGAAAATATGTATGTTATTGTGCGATGCACATATTTTTTCTCAAAAACGGTAAGTCTGGCGTGGTTTTGACCATAACAAGATTTGTAGAGGCATTCATTACGAACATTTTAAACCAAAAATCTTAATTCTAGGCCTACTAGTTTCCGAGAAAATGAAAATAAACCAAATTATGCCATACTTTTAGCTGAAAATATGTATGTTATTGTGCGATGCACATATTTTTTCTCAAAAATGGTAAGTCTGGCGTGGTTTTGACCATAACAAGATTTGTAGAGGCATTCATTACGAACATTTTAAACCAAAAATCTTAATTCTAGGCCTACTAGTTTCCGAGAAAATGAAAATAAACCAAATTATGCCATACTTTTAGCTGAAAATATGTATGTTATTGTGCGATGCACATATTTTTTCTCAAAAACGGTAAGTCTGGCGTGGTTTTGACCATAACAAGATTTGTAGAGGCATTCATTACGAACATTTTAAACCAAAAATCTTAATTCTAGGCCTACTAGTTTCCGAGAAAATGAAAATAAACCAAATTATGCCATACTTTTAGCTGAAAATATGTATGTTATTGTGCGATGCACATATTTTTTCTCAAAAACGGTAAGTCTGGCGTGGTTTTGACCATAACAAGATTTGTAGAGGCATTCATTACGAACATTTTAAACCAAAAATCTTAATTCTAGGCCTACTAGTTTCCGAGAAAATGAAAATAAACCAAATTATGCCATACTTTTAGCTGAAAATATGTATGTTATTGTGCGATGCACATATTTTTTCTCAACAATGGTAAGTCTGGCGTGGTTTTGACCATAACAAGATTTGTAGAGGCATTCATTACGAACATTTTAAACCAAAAATCTTAATTCTAGGCCTACTAGTTTCCGAGAAAATGAAAATAAACCAAATTATGCCATACTTTTAGCTGAAAATATGTATGTTATTGTGCGATGCACATATTTTTTCTCAAAAACGGTAAGTCTGGCGTGGTTTTGACCATAACGAGATTTGTAGAGGCATTCATTACGAACATTTTAAACCAAAAATCTTAATTCTAGGCCTACTAGTTTCCGAGAAAATGAAAATAAACCAAATTATGCCATACTTTTAGCTGAAAATATGTAAAAATATGTATGTTATTGTGCGATGCACATATTTTTTCTCAAAAACGGTAAGTCTGGCGTGGTTTTGACCATAACAAGATTTGTAGAGGCATTCATTACGAACATTTTAAACCAAAAATCTTAATTCTAGGCCTACTAGTTTCCGAGAAAATGAAAATAAACCAAATTATGCCATACTTTTAGCTGAAAATATGTATGTTATTGTGCGATGCACATATTTTTTCTCAAAAACGGTAAGTCTGGCGTGGTTTTGACCATAACAAGATTTGTAGAGGCATTCATTACGAACATTTTAAACCAAAAATCTTAATTCTAGGCCTACTAGTTTCCGAGAAAATGAAAATAAACCAAATTATGCCATACTTTTAGCTGAAAATATGTATGTTATTGTGCGATGCACATATTTTTTCTCAAAAACGGTAAGTCTGGCGTGGTTTTGACCATAACAAGATTTGTAGAGGCATTCATTACGAACATTTTAAACCAAAAATCTTAATTCTAGGCCTACTAGTTTCCGAGAAAATGAAAATAAACCAAATTATGCCATACTTTTAGCTGAAAATATGTATGTTATTGTGCGATGCACATATTTTTTCTCAAAAATGGTAAGTCTGGCGTGGTTTTGACCATAACAAGATTTGTAGAGGCATTCATTACGAACATTTTAAACCAAAAATCTTAATTCTAGGCCTACTAGTTTCCGAGAAAATGAAAATAAACCAAATTATGCCATACTTTTAGCTGAAAATATGTATGTTATTGTGCGATGCACATATTTTTTCTCAAAAACGGTAAGTCTGGCGTGGTTTTGACCATAACAAGATTTGTAGAGGCATTCATTACGAACATTTTAAACCAAAAATCTTAATTCTAGGCCTACTAGTTTCCGAGAAAATGAAAATAAACCAAATTATGCCATACTTTTAGCTGAAAATATGTAAAAATATGTATGTTATTGTGCGATGCACATATTTTTTCTCAAAAACGGTAAGTCTGGCGTGGTTTTGACCATAACAAGATTTGTAGAGGCATTCATTACGAACATTTTAAACCAAAAATCTTAATTCTAGGCCTACTAGTTTCCGAGAAAATGAAAATAAACCAAATTATGCCATACTTTTAGCTGAAAATATGTATGTTATTGTGCGATGCACATATTTTTTCTCAAAAACGGTAAGTCTGGCGTGGTTTTGACCATAACAAGATTTGTAGAGGCATTCATTACGAACATTTTAAACCAAAAATCTTAATTTTAGGCCTACTAGTTTCCGAGAAAATGAAAATAAACCAAATTATGCCATACTTTTAGCTGAAAATATGTATGTTATTGTGCGATGCACATATTTTTTCTCAAAAACGGTAAGTCTGGCGTGGTTTTGACCATAACAAGATTTGTAGAGGCATTCATTACGAACATTTTAAACCAAAAATCTTAATTCTAGGCCTACTAGTTTCCGAGAAAATGAAAATAAACCAAATTATGCCATACTTTTAGCTGAAAATATGTAAAAATATGTATGTTATTGTGCGATGCACATATTTTTTCTCAAAAACGGTAAGTCTGGCGTGGTTTTGACCATAACAAGATTTGTAGAGGCATTCATTACGAACATTTTAAACCAAAAATCTTAATTCTAGGCCTACTAGTTTCCGAGAAAATGAAAATAAACCAAATTATGCCATACTTTTAGCTGAAAATATGTAAAAATATGTATGTTATTGTGCGATGCACATATTTTTTCTCAAAAACGGTAAGTCTGGCGTGGTTTTGACCATAACAAGATTTGTAGAGGCATTCATTACGAACATTCTAAACCAAACATCTTAATTCTAGGCCTACTAGTTTCCGAGAAAATGAAAATAAACCAAATTATGCCATACTTTTAGCTGAAAATATGTATGTTATTGTGCGATGCACATATTTTTTCTCAAAAACGGTAAGTCTGGCGTGGTTTTGACCATAACAAGATTTGTAGAGGCATTCATTACGAACATTTTAAACCAAAAATCTTAATTCTAGGCCTACTAGTTTCCGAGAAAATGAAAATAAACCAAATTATGCCATACTTTTAGCTGAAAATATGTATGTTATTGTGCGATGCACATATTTTTTCTCAAAAATGGTAAGTCTGGCGTGGTTTTGACCATAACAAGATTTGTAGAGGCATTCATTACGAACATTTTAAACCAAAAATCTTAATTCTAGGCCTACTAGTTTCCGAGAAAATGAAAATAAACCAAATTATGCCATACTTTTAGCTGAAAATATGTATGTTATTGTGCGATGCACATATTTTTTCTCAAAAACGGTAAGTCTGGCGTGGTTTTGACCATAACAAGATTTGTAGAGGCATTCATTACGAACATTTTAAACCAAAAATCTTAATTCTAGGCCTACTAGTTTCCGAGAAAATGAAAATAAACCAAATTATGCCATACTTTTAGCTGAAAATATGTAAAAATATGTATGTTATTGTGCGATGCACATATTTTTTCTCAAAAACGGTAAGTCTGGCGTGGTTTTGACCATAACAAGATTTGTAGAGGCATTCATTACGAACATTTTAAACCAAAAATCTTAATTCTAGGCCTACTAGTTTCCGAGAAAATGAAAATAAACCAAATTATGCCATACTTTTAGCTGAAAATATGTATGTTATTGTGCGATGCACATATTTTTTCTCAAAAACGGTAAGTCTGGCGTGGTTTTGACCATAACAAGATTTGTAGAGGCATTCATTACGAACATTTTAAACCAAAAATCTTAATTCTAGGCCTACTAGTTTCCGAGAAAATGAAAATAAACCAAATTATGCCATACTTTTAGCTGAAAATATGTATGTTATTGTGCGATGCACATATTTTTTCTCAAAAACGGTAAGTCTGGCGTGGTTTTGACCATAACGAGATTTGTAGAGGCATTCATTACGAACATTTTAAACCAAAAATCTTAATTCTAGGCCTACTAGTTTCCGAGAAAATGAAAATAAACCAAATTATGCCATACTTTTAGCTGAAAATATGTAAAAATATGTATGTTATTGTGCGATGCACATATTTTTTCTCAAAAACGGTAAGTCTGGCGTGGTTTTGACCATAACAAGATTTGTAGAGGCATTCATTACGAACATTTTAAACCAAAAATCTTAATTCTAGGCCTACTAGTTTCCGAGAAAATGAAAATAAACCAAATTATGCCATACTTTTAGCTGAAAATATGTATGTTATTGTGCGATGCACATATTTTTTCTCAAAAACGGTAAGTCTGGCGTGGTTTTGACCATAACAAGATTTGTAGAGGCATTCATTACGAACATTCTAAACCAAACATCTTAATTCTAGGCCTACTAGTTTCCGAGAAAATGAAAATAAACCAAATTATGCCATACTTTTAGCTGAAAATATGTATGTTATTGTGCGATGCACATATTTTTTCTCAAAAACGGTAAGTCTGGCGTGGTTTTGACCATAACAAGATTTGTAGAGGCATTCATTACGAACATTTTAAACCAAAAATCTTAATTCTAGGCCTACTAGTTTCCGAGAAAATGAAAATAAACCAAATTATGCCATACTTTTAGCTGAAAATATGTATGTTATTGTGCGATGCACATATTTTTTCTCAAAAATGGTAAGTCTGGCGTGGTTTTGACCATAACAAGATTTGTAGAGGCATTCATTACGAACATTTTAAACCAAAAATCTTAATTCTAGGCCTACTAGTTTCCGAGAAAATGAAAATAAACCAAATTATGCCATACTTTTAGCTGAAAATATGTATGTTATTGTGCGATGCACATATTTTTTCTCAAAAACGGTAAGTCTGGCGTGGTTTTGACCATAACAAGATTTGTAGAGGCATTCATTACGAACATTTTAAACCAAAAATCTTAATTCTAGGCCTACTAGTTTCCGAGAAAATGAAAATAAACCAAATTATGCCATACTTTTAGCTGAAAATATGTAAAAATATGTATGTTATTGTGCGATGCACATATTTTTTCTCAAAAACGGTAAGTCTGGCGTGGTTTTGACCATAACAAGATTTGTAGAGGCATTCATTACGAACATTTTAAACCAAAAATCTTAATTCTAGGCCTACTAGTTTCCGAGAAAATGAAAATAAACCAAATTATGCCATACTTTTAGCTGAAAATATGTATGTTATTGTGCGATGCACATATTTTTTCTCAAAAACGGTAAGTCTGGCGTGGTTTTGACCATAACAAGATTTGTAGAGGCATTCATTACGAACATTTTAAACCAAAAATCTTAATTCTAGGCCTACTAGTTTCCGAGAAAATGAAAATAAACCAAATTATGCCATACTTTTAGCTGAAAATATGTATGTTATTGTGCGATGCACATATTTTTTCTCAAAAACGGTAAGTCTGGCGTGGTTTTGACCATAACGAGATTTGTAGAGGCATTCATTACGAACATTTTAAACCAAAAATCTTAATTCTAGGCCTACTAGTTTCCGAGAAAATGAAAATAAACCAAATTATGCCATACTTTTAGCTGAAAATATGTAAAAATATGTATGTTATTGTGCGATGCACATATTTTTTCTCAAAAACGGTAAGTCTGGCGTGGTTTTGACCATAACAAGATTTGTAGAGGCATTCATTACGAACATTTTAAACCAAAAATCTTAATTCTAGGCCTACTAGTTTCCGAGAAAATGAAAATAAACCAAATTATGCCATACTTTTAGCTGAAAATATGTATGTTATTGTGCGATGCACATATTTTTTCTCAAAAACGGTAAGTCTGGCGTGGTTTTGACCATAACAAGATTTGTAGAGGCATTCATTACGAACATTTTAAACCAAAAATCTTAATTCTAGGCCTACTAGTTTCCGAGAAAATGAAAATAAACCAAATTATGCCATACTTTTAGCTGAAAATATGTATGTTATTGTGCGATGCACATATTTTTTCTCAAAAACGGTAAGTCTGGCGTGGTTTTGACCATAACAAGATTTGTAGAGGCATTCATTACGAACATTTTAAACCAAAAATCTTAATTCTAGGCCTACTAGTTTCCGAGAAAATGAAAATAAACCAAATTATGCCATACTTTTAGCTGAGAATATGTATGTTATTGTGCGATGCACATATTTTTTCTCAAAAACGGTAAGTCTGGCGTGGTTTTGACCATAACAAGATTTGTAGAGGCATTCATTACGAACATTTTAAACCAAAAATCTTAATTCTAGGCCTACTAGTTTCCGAGAAAATGAAAATAAACCAAATTATGCCATACTTTTAGCTGAAAATATGTATGTTATTGTGCGATGCACATATTTTTTCTCAAAAACTTTAAGTCTGGCGTGGTTTTGACCATAACAAGATTTGTAGAGGCATTCATTACGAACATTTTAAACCAAAAATCTTAATTCTAGGCCTACTAGTTTCCGAGAAAATGAAAATAAACCAAATTATGCCATACTTTTAGCTGAAAATATGTATGTTATTGTGCGATGCACATATTTTTTCTCAAAAACGGTAAGTCTGGCGTGGTTTTGACCATAACAAGATTTGTAGAGGCATTCATTACGAACATTTTAAACCAAAAATCTTAATTCTAGGCCTACTAGTTTCCGAGAAAATGAAAATAAACCAAATTATGCCATACTTTTAGCTGAAAATATGTAAAAATATGTATGTTATTGTGCGATGCACATATTTTTTCTCAAAAACGGTAAGTCTGGCGTGGTTTTGACCATAACAAGATTTGTAGAGGCATTCATTACGAACATTTTAAACCAAAAATCTTAATTCTAGGCCTACTAGTTTCCGAGAAAATGAAAATAAACCAAATTATGCCATACTTTTAGCTGAAAATATGTAAAAATATGTATGTTATTGTGCGATGCACATATTTTTTCTCAAAAACGGTAAGTCTGGCGTGGTTTTGACCATAACAAGATTTGTAGAGGCATTCATTACGAACATTTTAAACCAAAAATCTTAATTCTAGGCCTACTAGTTTCCGAGAAAATGAAAATAAACCAAATTATGCCATACTTTTAGCTGAAAATATGTAAAAATATGTATGTTATTGTGCGATGCACATATTTTTTCTCAAAAACGGTAAGTCTGGCGTGGTTTTGACCATAACAAGATTTGTAGAGGCATTCATTACGAACATTTTAAACCAAAAATCTTAATTCTAGGCCTACTAGTTTCCGAGAAAATGAAAATAAACCAAATTATGCCATACTTTTAGCTGAAAATATGTATGTTATTGTGCGATGCACATATTTTTTCTCAAAAACGGTAAGTCTGGCGTGTTTTTGACCATAACAAGATTTGTAGAGGCATTCATTACGAACATTTTAAACCAAAAATCTTAATTCTAGGCCTACTAGTTTCCGAGAAAATGAAAATAAACCAAATTATGCCATACTTTTAGCTGAAAATATGTATGTTATTGTGCGATGCACATATTTTTTCTCAAAAACGGTAAGTCTGGCGTGGTTTTGACCATAACAAGATTTGTAGAGGCATTCATTACGAACATTTTAAACCAAAAATCTTAATTCTAGGCCTACTAGTTTCCGAGAAAATGAAAATAAACCAAATTATGCCATACTTTTAGCTGAAAATATGTAAAAATATGTATGTTATTGTGCGATGCACATATTTTTTCTCAAAAACGGTAAGTCTGGCGTGGTTTTGACCATAACAAGATTTGTAGAGGCATTCATTACGAACATTTTAAACCAAAAATCTTAATTCTAGGCCTACTAGTTTCCGAGAAAATGAAAATAAACCAAATTATGCCATACTTTTAGCTGAAAATATGTATGTTATTGTGCGATGCACATATTTTTTCTCAAAAACGGTAAGTCTGGCGTGGTTTTGACCATAACAAGATTTGTAGAGGCATTCATTACGAACATTTTAAACCAAAAATCTTAATTCTAGGCCTACTAGTTTCCGAGAAAATGAAAATAAACCAAATTATGCCATACTTTTAGCTGAAAATATGTATGTTATTGTGCGATGCACATATTTTTTCTCAAAAACGGTAAGTCTGGCGTGGTTTTGACCATAACAAGATTTGTAGAGGCATTCATTACGAATATTTTAAACCAAAAATCTTAATTCTAGGCCTACTAGTTTCCGAGAAAATGAAAATAAACCAAATTATGCCATACTTTTAGCTGAAAATATGTATGTTATTGTGCGATGCACATATTTTTTCTCAAAAACGGTAAGTCTGGCGTGGTTTTGACCATAACAAGATTTGTAGAGGCATTCATTACGAACATTTTAAACCAAAAATCTTAATTCTAGGCCTACTAGTTTCCGAGAAAATGAAAATAAACCAAATTATGCCATACTTTTAGCTGAAAATATGTATGTTATTGTGCGATGCACATATTTTTTCTCAAAAACGGTAAGTCTGGCGTGGTTTTGACCATAACAAGATTTGTAGAGGCATTCATTACGAACATTTTAAACCAAAAATCTTAATTCTAGGCCTACTAGTTTCCGAGAAAATGAAAATAAACCAAATTATGCCATACTTTTAGCTGAAAATATGTATGTTATTGTGCGATGCACATATTTTTTCTCAAAAACGGTAAGTCTGGCGTGGTTTTGACCATAACAAGATTTGTAGAGGCATTCATTACGAACATTTTAAACCAAAAATCTTAATTCTAGGCCTACTAGTTTCCGAGAAAATGAAAATAAACCAAATTATGCCATACTTTTAGCTGAAAATATGTAAAAATATGTATGTTATTGTGCGATGCACATATTTTTTCTCAAAAACGGTAAGTCTGGCGTGGTTTTGACCATAACAAGATTTGTAGAGGCATTCATTACGAACATTTTAAACCAAAAATCTTAATTCTAGGCCTACTAGTTTCCGAGAAAATGAAAATAAACCAAATTATGCCATACTTTTAGCTGAAAATATGTAAAAATATGTATGTTATTGTGCGATGCACATATTTTTTCTCAAAAACGGTAAGTCTGGCGTGGTTTTGACCATAACAAGATTTGTAGAGGCATTCATTACGAACATTTTAAACCAAAAATCTTAATTCTAGGCCTACTAGTTTCCGAGAAAATGAAAATAAACCAAATTATGCCATACTTTTAGCTGAAAATATGTAAAAATATGTATGTTATTGTGCGATGCACATATTTTTTCTCAAAAACGGTAAGTCTGGCGTGGTTTTGACCATAACAAGATTTGTAGAGGCATTCATTACGAACATTTTAAACCAAAAATCTTAATTCTAGGCCTACTAGTTTCCGAGAAAATGAAAATAAACCAAATTATGCCATACTTTTAGCTGAAAATATGTATGTTATTGTGCGATGCACATATTTTTTCTCAAAAACGGTAAGTCTGGCGTGGTTTTGACCATAACAAGATTTGTAGAGGCATTCATTACGAACATTTTAAACCAAAAATCTTAATTCTAGGCCTACTAGTTTCCGAGAAAATGAAAATAAACCAAATTATGCCATACTTTTAGCTGAAAATATGTAAAAATATGTATGTTATTGTGCGATGCACATATTTTTTCTCAAAAACGGTAAGTCTGGCGTGGTTTTGACCATAACAAGATTTGTAGAGGCATTCATTACGAACATTTTAAACCAAAAATCTTAATTCTAGGCCTACTAGTTTCCGAGAAAATGAAAATAAACCAAATTATGCCATACTTTTAGCTGAAAATATGTAAAAATATGTATGTTATTGTGCGATGCACATATTTTTTCTCAAAAACGGTAAGTCTGGCGTGGTTTTGACCATCACAAGATTTGTAGAGGCATTCATTACGAACATTTTAAACCAAAAATCTTAATTCTAGGCCTACTAGTTTCCGAGAAAATGAAAATAAACCAAATTATGCCATACTTTTAGCTGAAAATATGTAAAAATATGTATGTTATTGTGCGATGCACATATTTTTTCTCAAAAACGGTAAGTCTGGCGTGGTTTTGACCATAACAAGATTTGTAGAGGCATTCATTACGAACATTTTAAACCAAAAATCTTAATTCTAGGCCTACTAGTTTCCGAGAAAATGAAAATAAACCAAATTATGCCATACTTTTAGCTGAAAATATGTATGTTATTGTGCGATGCACATATTTTTTCTCAAAAACGGTAAGTCTGGCGTGGTTTTGACCATAACAAGATTTGTAGAAGCATTCATTACGAACATTTTAAACCAAAAATCTTAATTCTAGGCCTACTAGTTTCCGAGAAAATGAAAATAAACCAAATTATGCCATACTTTTAGCTGAAAATATGTATGTTATTGTGCGATGCACATATTTTTTCTCAAAAACGGTAAGTCTGGCGTGGTTTTGACCATAACAAGATTTGTAGAGGCATTCATTACGAACATTTTAAACCAAAAATCTTAATTCTAGGCCTACTAGTTTCCGAGAAAATGAAAATAAACCAAATTATGCCATACTTTTAGCTGAAAATATGTAAAAATATGTATGTTATTGTGCGATGCACATATTTTTTCTCAAAAACGGTAAGTCTGGCGTGGTTTTGACCATAACAAGATTTGTAGAGGCATTCATTACGAACATTTTAAACCAAAAATCTTAATTCTAGGCCTACTAGTTTCCGAGAAAATGAAAATAAACCAAATTATGCCATACTTTTAGCTGAAAATATGTATGTTATTGTGCGATGCACATATTTTTTCTCAAAAACGGTAAGTCTGGCGTGGTTTTGACCATAACAAGATTTGTAGAGGCATTCATTAAGAACATTTTAAACCAAAAATCTTAATTCTAGGCCTACTAGTTTCCGAGAAAATGAAAATAAACCAAATTATGCCATACTTTTAGCTGAAAATATGTATGTTATTGTGCGATGCACATATTTTTTCTCAAAAACGGTAAGTCTGGCGTGGTTTTGACCATAACAATATTTGTAGAGGCATTCATTACGAACATTTTAAACCAAAAATCTTAATTCTAGGCCTACTAGTTTCCGAGAAAATGAAAATAAACCAAATTATGCCATACTTTTAGCTGAAAATATGTAAAAATATGTATGTTATTGTGCGATGCACATATTTTTTCTCAAAAACGGTAAGTCTGGCGTGGTTTTGACCATAACAAGATTTGTAGAGGCATTCATTACGAACATTTTAAACCAAAAATCTTAATTCTAGGCCTACTAGTTTCCGAGAAAATGAAAATAAACCAAATTATGCCATACTTTTAGCTGAAAATATGTAAAAATATGTATGTTATTGTGCGATGCACATATTTTTTCTCAAAAACGGTAAGTCTGGCGTGGTTTTGACCATAACAAGATTTGTAGAGGCATTCATTACGAACATTTTAAACCAAAAATCTTAATTCTAGGCCTACTAGTTTCCGAGAAAATGAAAATAAACCAAATTATGCCATACTTTTAGCTGAAAATATGTAAAAATATGTATGTTATTGTGCGATGCACATATTTTTTCTCAAAAACGGTAAGTCTGGCGTTGTTTTGACCATAACAAGATTTGTAGAGGCATTCATTACGAACATTTTAAACCAAAAATCTTAATTCTAGGCCTACTAGTTTCCGAGAAAATGAAAATAAACCAAATTATGCCATACTTTTAGCTGAAAATATGTATGTTATTGTGCGATGCACATATTTTTTCTCAAAAACGGTAAGTCTGGCGTGGTTTTGACCATAACAAGATTTGTAGAGGCATTCATTACGAACATTTTAAACCAAAAATCTTAATTCTAGGCCTACTAGTTTCCGAGAAAATGAAAATAAACCAAATTATGCCATACTTTTAGCTGAAAATATGTATGTTATTGTGCGATGCACATATTTTTTCTCAAAAACGGTAAGTCTGGCGTGGTTTTGACCATAACAAGATTTGTAGAGGCATTCATTACGAACATTTTAAACCAAAAATCTTAATTCTAGGCCTACTAGTTTCCGAGAAAATGAAAATAAACCAAATTATGCCATACTTTTAGCTGAAAATATGTAAAAATATGTATGTTATTGTGCGATGCACATATTTTTTCTCAAAAACGGTAAGTCTGGCGTGGTTTTGACCATAACAAGATTTGTAGAGGCATTCATTACGAACATTTTAAACCAAAAATCTTAATTCTAGGCCTACTAGTTTCCGAGAAAATGAAAATAAACCAAATTATGCCATACTTTTAGCTGAAAATATGTATGTTATTGTGCGATGCACATATTTTTTCTCAAAAACGGTAAGTCTGGCGTGGTTTTGACCATAACAAGATTTGTAGAGGCATTCATTACGAACATTTTAAACCAAAAATCTTAATTCTAGGCCTACTAGTTTCCGAGAAAATGAAAATAAACCAAATTATGCCATACTTTTAGCTGAAAATATGTATGTTATTGTGCGATGCACATATTTTTTCTCAAAAACGGTAAGTCTGGCGTGGTTTTGACCATAACAAGATTTGTAGAGGCATTCATTACGAACATTTTAAACCAAAAATCTTAATTCTAGGCCTACTAGTTTCCGAGAAAATGAAAATAAACCAAATTATGCCATACTTTTAGCTAAAAATATGTAAAAATATGTATGTTATTGTGCGATGCACATATTTTTTCTCAAAAACGGTAAGTCTGGCGTGGTTTTGACCATAACAAGATTTGTAGAGGCATTCATTACGAACATTTTAAGCCAAAAATCTTAATTCTAGGCCTACTAGTTTCCGAGAAAATGAAAATAAACCAAATTATGCCATACTTTTAGCTGAAAATATGTATGTTATAGTGCGATGCACATATTTTTTCTCAAAAACGGTAAGTCTGGCGTGGTTTTGACCATGACAAGATTTGTAGAGGCATTCATTACGAACATTTTAAACCAAAAATCTTAATTCTAGGCCTACTAGTTTCCGAGAAAATGAAAATAAACCAAATTATGCCATACTTTTAGCTGAAAATATGTAAAAATATGTATGTTATTGTGCGATGCACATATTTTTTCTCAAAAACGGTAAGTCTGGCGTGGTTTTGACCATAACAAGATTTGTAGAGGCATTCATTACGAACATTTTAAACCAAAAATCTTAATTCTAGGCCTACTAGTTTCCGAGAAAATGAAAATAAACCAAATTATGCCATACTTTTAGCTGAAAATATGTATGTTATTGTGCGATGCACATATTTTTTCTCAGAAACGGTAAGTCTGGCGTGGTTTTGACCATAACAAGATTTGTAGAGGCATTCATTACGAACATTTTAAACCAAAAATCTTAATTCTAGGCCTACTAGTTTCCGAGAAAATGAAAATAAACCAAATTATGCCATACTTTTAGCTGAAAATATGTATGTTATTGTGCGATGCACATATTTTTTCTCAAAAACCGTAAGTCTGGCGTGGTTTTGACCATAACAAGATTTGTAGAGGCATTCATTACGAACATTTTAAACCAAAAATCTTAATTCTAGGCCTACTAGTTTCCGAGAAAATGAAAATAAACAAAATTATGCCATACTTTTAGCTGAAAATATGTAAAAATATGTATGTTATTGTGCGATGCACATATTTTTTCTCAAAAACGGTAAGTCTGGCGTGGTTTTGACCATAACAAGATTTGTAGAGGCATTCATTACGAACATTTTAAACCAAAAATCTTAATTCTAGGCCTACTAGTTTCCGAGAAAATGAAAATAAACCAAATTATGCCATACTTTTAGCTGAAAATATGTATGTTATTGTGCGATGCACATATTTTTTCTCAAAAACGGTACGTCTGGCGTGGTTTTGACCATAACAAGATTTGTAGAGGCATTCATTACGAACATTTTAAACCAAAAATCTTAATTCTAGGCCCACTAGTTTCCGAGAAAATGAAAATAAACCAAATTATGCCATACTTTTAGCTGAAAATATGTATGTTATTGTGCGATGCACATATTTTTTCTCAAAAACGGTAAGTCTGGCGTGGTTTTGACCATAACAAGATTTGTAGAGGCATTCATTACGAACATTTTAAACCAAAAATCTTAATTCTAGGCCTACTAGTTTCCGAGAAAATGAAAATAAACCAAATTATGCCATACTTTTAGCTGAAAATATGTATGTTATTGTGCGATGCACATATTTTTTCTCAAAAACGGTAAGTCTGGCGTGGTTTTGACCATAACAAGATTTGTAGAGGCATTCATTACGAACATTTTAAACCAAAAATCTTAATTCTAGGCCTACTAGTTTCCGAGAAAATGAAAATAAACCAAATTATGCCATACTTTTAGCTGAAAATATGTATGTTATTGTGCGATGCACATATTTTTTCTCAAAAACGGTAAGTCTGGCGTGGTTTTGATCATAACAAGATTTGTAGAGGCATTCATTACGAACATTTTAAACCAAAAATCTTAATTCTAGGCCTACTAGTTTCCGAGAAAATGAAAATAAACCAAATTATGCCATACTTTTAGCTGAAAATATGTATGTTATTGTGCGATGCACATATTTTTTCTCAAAAACGGTAAGTCTGGCGTGGTTTTGACCATAACAAGATTTGTAGAGGCATTCATTACGAACATTTTAAACCAAAAATCTTAATTCTAGGCCTACTAGTTTCCGAGAAAATGAAAATAAACCAAATTATGCCATACTTTTAGCTGAAAATATGTATGTTATTGTGCGATGCACATATTTTTTCTCAAGAACGGTAAGTCTGGCGTGGTTTTGACCATAACAAGATTTGTAGAGGCATTCATTACGAACATTTTAAACCAAAAATCTTAATTCTAGGCCTACTAGTTTCCGAGAAAATGAAAATAAACCAAATTATGCCATACTTTTAGCTGAAAATATGTAAAAATATGTATGTTATTGTGCGATGCACATATTTTTTCTCAAAAACGGTAAGTCTGGCGTGGTTTTGACCATAACAAGATTTGTAGAGGCATTCATTACGAACATTTTAAACCAAAAATCTTAATTCTAGGCCTACTAGTTTCCGAGAAAATGAAAATAAACCAAATTATGCCATACTTTTAGCTGAAAATATGTATGTTATTGTGCGATGCACATATTTTTTCTCAAAAACGGTAAGTCTGGCGTGGTTTTGACCATCACAAGATTTGTAGAGGCATTCATTACGAACATTTTAAACCAAAAATCTTAATTCTAGGCCTACTAGTTTCCGAGAAAATGAAAATAAACCAAATTATGCCATACTTTTAGCTGAAAATATGTAAAAATATGTATGTTATTGTGCGATGCACATATTTTTTCTCAAAAACGGTAAGTCTGGCGTGGTTTTGACCATAACAAGATTTGTAGAGGCATTCATTACGAACATTTTAAACCAAAAATCTTAATTCTAGGCCTACTAGTTTCCGAGAAAATGAAAATAAACCAAATTATGCCATACTTTTAGCTGAAAATATGTATGTTATTGTGCGATGCACATATTTTTTCTCAAAAACGGTAAGTCTGGCGTGGTTTTGACCATAACAAGATTTGTAGAGGCATTCATTACGAACATTTTAAACCAAAAATCTTAATTCTAGGCCTACTAGTTTCCGAGAAAATGAAAATAAACCAAATTATGCCATACTTTTAGCTGAAAATATGTAAAAATATGTATGTTATTGTGCGATGCACATATTTTTTCTCAAAAACGGTAAGTCTGGCGTGGTTTTGACCATCACAAGATTTGTAGAGGCATTCATTACGAACATTTTAAACCAAAAATCTTAATTCTAGGCCTACTAGTTTCCGAGAAAATGAAAATAAACCAAATTATGCCATACTTTTAGCTGAAAATATGTAAAAATATGTATGTTATTGTGCGATGCACATATTTTTTCTCAAAAACGGTAAGTCTGGCGTGGTTTTGACCATAACAAGATTTGTAGAGGCATTCATTACGAACATTTTAAACCAAAAATCTTAATTCTAGGCCTACTAGTTTCCGAGAAAATGAAAATAAACCAAATTATGCCATACTTTTAGCTGAAAATATGTATGTTATTGTGCGATGCACATATTTTTTCTCAAAAACGGTAAGTCTGGCGTGGTTTTGACCATAACAAGATTTGTAGAGGCATTCATTACGAACATTTTAAACCAAAAATCTTAATTCTAGGCCTACTAGTTTCCGAGAAAATGAAAATAAACCAAATTATGCCATACTTTTAGCTGAAAATATGTAAAAATATGTATGTTATTGTGCGATGCACATATTTTTTCTCAAAAACGGTATGTCTGGCGTGGTTTTGACCATAACAAGATTTGTAGAGGCATTCATTACGAACATTTTAAACCAAAAATCTTAATTCTAGGCCTACTAGTTTCCGAGAAAATGAAAATAAACCAAATTATGCCATACTTTTAGCTGAAAATATGTAAAAATATGTATGTTATTGTGCGATGCACATATTTTTTCTCAAAAACGGTAAGTCTGGCGTGGTTTTGACCATAACAAGATTTGTAGAGGCATTCATTACGAACATTTTAAACCAAAAATCTTAATTCTAGGCCTACTAGTTTCCGAGAAAATGAAAATAAACCAAATTATGCCATACTTTTAGCTGAAAATATGTATGTTATTGTGCGATGCACATATTTTTTCTCAAAAACGGTAAGTCTGGCGTGGTTTTGACCATAACAAGATTTGTAGAGGCATTCATTACGAACATTTTAAACCAAAAATCTTAATTCTAGGCCTACTAGTTTCCGAGAAAATGAAAATAAACCAAATTATGCCATACTTTTAGCTGAAAATATGTATGTTATTGTGCGATGCACATATTTTTTCTCAAAAACGGTAAGTCTGGCGTGGTTTTGACCATAACAAGATTTATAGAGGCATTCATTACGAACATTTTAAACCAAAAATCTTAATTCTAGGCCTACTAGTTTCCGAGAAAATGAAAATAAACCAAATTATGCCATACTTTTAGCTGAAAATATGTATGTTATTGTGCGATGCACATATTCTTTCTCAAAAACGGTAAGTCTGGCGTGGTTTTGACCATAACAAGATTTGTAGAGGCATTCATTACGAACATTTTAAACCAAAAATCTTAATTCTAGGCCTACTAGTTTCCGAGAAAATGAAAATAAACCAAATTATGCCATACTTTTAGCTGAAAATATGTATGTTATTGTGCGATGCACATATTTTTTCTCAAAAACGGTAAGTCTGGCGTGGTTTTGACCATAACAAGATTTGTAGAGGCATTCATTACGAACATTTTAAACCAAAAATCTTAATTCTAGGCCTACTAGTTTCCGAGAAAATGAAAATAAACCAAATTATGCCATACTTTTAGCTGAAAATATGTATGTTATTGTGCGATGCACATATTTTTTCTCAAAAACGGTAAGTCTGGCGTGGTTTTGACCATAACAAGATTTGTAGAGGCATTCATTACGAACATTTTAAACCAAAAATCTTAATTCTAGGCCTACTAGTTTCCGAGAAAATGAAAATAAACCAAATTATGCCATACTTTTAGCTGAAAATATGTATGTTATTGTGCGATGCACATATTTTTTCTCAAAAACGGTAAGTCTGGCGTGGTTTTGACCATAACAAGATTTGTAGAGGCATTCATTACGAACATTTTAAACCAAAAATCTTAATTCTAGGCCTACTAGTTTCCGAGAAAATGACAATAAACCAAATTATGCCATACTTTTAGCTGAAAATATGTATGTTATTGTGCGATGCACATATTTTTTCTCAAAAACGGTAAGTCTGGCGTGGTTTTGTCCATAACAAGATTTGTAGAGGCATTCATTACGAACATTTTAAACCAAAAATCTTAATTCTAGGCCTACTAGTTTCCGAGAAAATGAAAATAAACCAAATTATGCCATACTTTTAGCTGAAAATATGTATGTTATTGTGCGATGCACATATTTTTTCTCAAAAACGGTAAGTCTGGCGTGGTTTTGACCATAACAAGATTTGTAGAGGCATTCATTACGAACATTTTAAACCAAAAATCTTAATTCTAGGCCTACTAGTTTCCGAGAAAATGAAAATAAACCAAATTATGCCATACTTTTAGCTGAAAATATGTATGTTATTGTGCGATGCACATATTTTTTCTCAAAAGCGGTAAGTCTGGCGTGGTTTTGACCATAACAAGATTTGTAGAGGCATTCATTACGAACATTTTAAACCAAAAATCTTAATTCTAGGCCTACTAGTTTCCGAGAAAATGAAAATAAACCAAATTATGCCATACTTTTAGCTGAAAATATGTAAAAATATGTATGTTATTGTGCGTTGCACATATTTTTTCTCAAAAACGGTAAGTCTGGCGTGGTTTTGACCATAACAAGATTTGTAGAGGCATTCATTACGAACATTTTAAACCAAAAATCTTAATTCTAGGCCTACTAGTTTCCGAGAAAATGAAAATAAACCAAATTATGCCATACTTTTAGCTGAAAATATGTATGTTATTGTGCGATGCACATATTTTTTCTCAAAAACTGTAAGTCTGGCGTGGTTTTGACCATAACAAGATTTGTAGAGGCATTCATTACGAACTTTTTAAACCAAAAATCTTAATTCTAGGCCTACTAGTTTCCGAGAAAATGAAAATAAACCAAATTATGCCATACTTTTAGCTGAAAATATGTATGTTATTGTGCGATGCACATATTTTTTCTCAAAAACGGTAAGTCTGGCGTGGTTTTGACCATAACAAGATTTGTAGAGGCATTCATTACGAACATTTTAAACCAAAAATCTTAATTCTAGGCCTACTAGTTTCCGAGAAAATGAAAATAAACCAAATTATGCCATACTTTTAGCTGAAAATATGTATGTTATTGTGCGATGCACATATTTTTTCTCAAAAACGGTAAGTCTGGCGTGGTTTTGACCATAACAAGATTTGTAGAGGCATTCATTACGAACATTTTAAACCAAAAATCTTAATTCTAGGCCTACTAGTTTCCGAGAAAATGAAAATAAACCAAATTATGCCATACTTTTAGCTGAAAATATGTATGTTATTGTGCGATGCACATATTTTTTCTCAAAAACGGTAAGTCTGGCGTGGTTTTGACCATAACAAGATTTGTAGAGGCATTCATTACGAACATTTTAAACCAAAAATCTTAATTCTAGGCCTACTAGTTTCCGAGAAAATGACAATAAACCAAATTATGCCATACTTTTAGCTGAAAATATGTATGTTATTGTGCGATGCACATATTTTTTCTCAAAAACGGTAAGTCTGGCGTGGTTTTGTCCATAACAAGATTTGTAGAGGCATTCATTACGAACATTTTAAACCAAAAATCTTAATTCTAGGCCTACTAGTTTCCGAGAAAATGAAAATAAACCAAATTATGCCATACTTTTAGCTGAAAATATGTATGTTATTGTGCGATGCACATATTTTTTCTCAAAAACGGTAAGTCTGGCGTGGTTTTGACCATAACAAGATTTGTAGAGGCATTCATTACGAACATTTTAAACCAAAAATCTTAATTCTAGGCCTACTAGTTTCCGAGAAAATGAAAATAAACCAAATTATGCCATACTTTTAGCTGAAAATATGTACGTTATTGTGCGATGCACATATTTTTTCTCAAAAGCGGTAAGTCTGGCGTGGTTTTGACCATAACAAGATTTGTAGAGGCATTCATTACGAACATTTTAAACCAAAAATCTTAATTCTAAGCCTACTAGTTTCCGAGAAAATGAAAATAAACCAAATTATGCCATACTTTTAGCTGAAAATATGTATGTTATTGTGCGATGCACATATTTTTTCTCAAAAGCGGTAAGTCTGGCGTGGTTTTGACCATAACAAGATTTGTAGAGGCATTCATTACGAACATTTTAAACCAAAAATCTTAATTCTAGGCCTACTAGTTTCCGAGAAAATGAAAATAAACCAAATTATGCCATACTTTTAGCTGAAAATATGTAAAAATATGTATGTTATTGTGCGATGCACATATTTTTTCTCAAAAACGGTAAGTCTGGCGTGGTTTTGACCATAACAAGATTTGTAGAGGCATTCATTACGAACATTTTAAACCAAAAATCTTAATTCTAGGCCTACTAGTTTCCGAGAAAATGAAAATAAACCAAATTATGCCATACTTTTAGCTGAAAATATGTATGTTATTGTGCGATGCACATATTTTTTCTCAAAAACGGTAAGTCTGGCGTGGTTTTGCCATAACAAGATTTGTAGAGGGATTCATTACGAACATTTTAAACCAAAAATCTTAATTCTAGGCCTACTAGTTTCCGAGAAAATGAAAATAAACCAAATTATGCCATACTTTTAGCTGAAAATATGTATGTTATTGTGCGATGCACATATTTTTTCTCAAAAACGGTAAGTCTGGCGTGGTTTTGACCATAACAAGATTTGTAGAGGCATTCATTACGAACATTTTAAACCAAAAATCTTAATTCTAGGCCTACTAGTTTCCGAGAAAATGAAAATAAACCAAATTATGCCATACTTTTAGCTGAAAATATGTATGTTATTGTGCGATGCACATATTTTTTCTCAAAAACGGTAAGTCTGGCGTGGTTTTGACCATAACAAGATTTGTAGAGGCATTCATTACGAACATTTTAAACCAAAAATCTTAATTCTAGGCCTACTAGTTTCCGAGAAAATGAAAATAAACCAAATTATGCCATACTTTTAGCTGAAAATATGTAAAAATATGTATGTTATTGTGCGATGCACATATTTTTTCTCAAAAACGGTAAGTCTGGCGTGGTTTTGACCATAACAAGATTTGTAGAGGCATTCATTACGAACATTTTAAACCAAAAATCTTAATTCTAGGCCTACTAGTTTCCGAGAAAATGAAAATAAACCAAATTATGCCATACTTTTAGCTGAAAATATGTATGTTATTGTGCGATGCACATATTTTTTCTCAAAAACGGTAAGTCTGGCGTGGTTTTGACCATAACAAGATTTGTAGAGGCATTCATTACGAACATTTTAAACCAAAAATCTTAATTCTAGGCCTACTAGTTTCCGAGAAAATGAAAATAAACCAAATTATGCCATACTTTTAGCTGAAAATATGTAAAAATATGTATGTTATTGTGCGATGCACATATTTTTTCTCAAAAACGGTAAGTCTGGCGTGGTTTTGACCATAACAAGATTTGTAGAGGCATTCATTACGAACATTTTAAACCAAAAATCTTAATTCTAGGCCTACTAGTTTCCGAGAAAATGAAAATAAACCAAATTATGCCATACTTTTAGCTGAAAATATGTAAAAATATGTATGTTATTGTGCGATGCACATATTTTTTCTCAAAAACGGTAAGTCTGGCGTGGTTTTGACCATAACAAGATTTGTAGAGGCATTCATTACGAACATTTTAAACCAAAAATCTTAATTCTAGGCCTACTAGTTTCCGAGAAAATGAAAATAAACCAAATTATGCCATACTTTTAGCTGAAAATATGTATGTTATTGTGCGATGCACATATTTTTTCTCAAAAACGGTAAGTCTGGCGTGGTTTTGACCATAACAAGATTTGTAGAGGCATTCATTACGAACATTTTAAACCAAAAATCTTAATTCTAGGCCTACTAGTTTCCGAGAAAATGAAAATAAACCAAATTATGCCATACTTTTAGCTGAAAATATGTATGTTATTGTGCGATGCACATATTTTTTCTCAAAAACGGTAAGTCTGGCGTGGTTTTGACCATAACAAGATTTGTAGAGGCATTCATTACGAACATTTTAAACCAAAAATCTTAATTCTAGGCCTACTAGTTTCCGAGAAAATGAAAATAAACCAAATTATGCCATACTTTTAGCTGAAAATATGTATGTTATTGTGCGATGCACATATTTTTTCTCAAAAACGGTAAGTCTGGCGTGGTTTTGACCATAACAAGATTTGTAGAGGCATTCATTACGAACATTTTAAACCAAAAATCTTAATTCTAGGCCTACTAGTTTCCGAGAAAATGAAAATAAACCAAATTATGCCATACTTTTAGCTGAAAATATGTAAAAATATGTATGTTATTGTGCGATGCACATATTTTTTCTCAAAAACGGTAAGTCTGGCGTGGTTTTGACCATAACAAGATTTGTAGAGGCATTCATTACGAACATTTTAAACCAAAAATCTTAATTCTAGGCCTACTAGTTTCCGAGAAAATGAAAATAAACCAAATTATGCCATACTTTTAGCTGAAAATATGTAAAAATATGTATGTTATTGTGCGATGCACATATTTTTTCTCAAAAACGGTAAGTCTGGCGTGGTTTTGACCATAACAAGATTTGTAGAGGCATTCATTACGAACATTTTAAACCAAAAATCTTAATTCTAGGCCTACTAGTTTCCGAGAAAATGAAAATAAACCAAATTATGCCATACTTTTAGCTGAAAATATGTATGTTATTGTGCGATGCACATATTTTTTCTCAAAAACGGTAAGTCTGGCGTGGTTTTGACCATAACAAGATTTGTAGAGGCATTCATTACGAACATTTTAAACCAAAAATCTTAATTCTAGGCCTACTAGTTTCCGAGAAAATGAAAATAAACCAAATTATGCCATACTTTTAGCTGAAAATATGTAAAAATATGTATGTTATTGTGCGATGCACATATTTTTTCTCAAAAACGGTAAGTCTGGCGTGGTTTTGACCATAACAAGATTTGTAGAGGCATTCATTACGAACATTTTAAACCAAAAATCTTAATTCTAGGCCTACTAGTTTCCGAGAAAATGAAAATAAACCAAATTATGCCATACTTTTAGCTGAAAATATGTATGTTATTGTGCGATGCACATATTTTTTCTCAAAAACGGTAAGTCTGGCGTGGTTTTGACCATAACAAGATTTGTAGAGGCATTCATTACGAACATTTTAAACCAAAAATCTTAATTCTAGGCCTACTAGTTTCCGAGAAAATGAAAATAAACCAAATTATGCCATACTTTTAGCTGAAAATATGTATGTTATTGTGCGATGCACATATTTTTTCTCAAAAACGGTAAGTCTGGCGTGGTTTTGACCATAACAAGATTTGTAGAGGCATTCATTACGAACATTTTAAACCAAAAATCTTAATTCTAGGCCTACTAGTTTCCGAGAAAATGAAAATAAACCAAATTATGCCATACTTTTAGCTGAAAATATGTAAAAATATGTATGTTATTGTGCGATGCACATATTTTTTCTCAAAAGCGGTAAGTCTGGCGTGGTTTTGACCATAACAAGATTTGTAGAGGCATTCATTACGAACATTTTAAACCAAAAATCTTAATTCTAGGCCTACTAGTTTCCGAGAAAATGAAAATAAACCAAATTATGCCATACTTTTAGCTGAAAATATGTAAAAATATGTATGTTATTGTGCGATGCACATATTTTTTCTCAAAAACGGTAAGTCTGGCGTGGTTTTGACCGTAACAAGATTTGTAGAGGCATTCATTACGAACATTTTAAACCAAAAATCTTAATTCTAGGCCTACTAGTTTCCGAGAAAATGAAAATAAACCAAATTATGCCATACTTTTAGCTGAAAATATGTATGTTATTGTGCGATGCACATATTTTTTTTCAAAAACGGTAAGTCTGGCGTGGTTTTGACCATAACAAGATTTGTAGAGGCATTCATTACGAACATTTTAAACCAAAAATCTTAATTCTAGGCCTACTAGTTTCCGAGAAAATGAAAATAAACCAAATTATGCCATACTTTTAGCTGAAAATATGTAAAAATATGTATGTTATTGTGCGATGCACATATTTTTTCTCAAAAACGGTAAGTCTGGCGTGGTTTTGACCATAACAAGATTTGTAGAGGCATTCATTACGAACATTTTAAACCAAAAATCTTAATTCTAGGCCTACTAGTTTCCGAGAAAATGAAAATAAACCAAATTATGCCATACTTTTAGCTGAAAATATGTATGTTATTGTGCGATGCACATATTTTTTCTCAAAAACGGTAAGTCTGGCGTGGTTTTGACCATAACAAGATTTGTAGAGGCATTCATTACGAACATTTTAAACCAAAAATCTTAATTCTAGGCCTACTAGTTTCCGAGAAAATGAAAATAAACCAAATTATGCCATACTTTTAGCTGAAAATATGTATGTTATTGTGCGATGCACATATTTTTTCTCAAAAACGGTAAGTCTGGCGTGGTTTTGACCATAACAAGATTTGTAGAGGCATTCATTACGAACATTTTAAACCAAAAATCTTAATTCTAGGCCTACTAGTTTCCGAGAAAATGAAAATAAACCAAATTATGCCATACTTTTAGCTGAAAATATGTATGTTATTGTGCGATGCACATATTTTTTCTCAAAAACGGTAAGTCTGGCGTGGTTTTGACCATAACAAGATTTGTAGAGGCATTCATTACGAACATTTTAAACCAAAAATCTTAATTCTAGGCCTACTAGTTTCCGAGAAAATGAAAATAAACCAAATTATGCCATACTTTTAGCTGAAAATATGTAAAAATATGTATGTTATTGTGCGATGCACATATTTTTTCTCAAAAACGGTAAGTCTGGCGTGGTTTTGACCATAACAAGATTTGTAGAGGCATTCATTACGAACATTTTAAACCAAAAATCTTAATTCTAGGCCTACTAGTTTCCGAGAAAATGAAAATAAACCAAATTATGCCATACTTTTAGCTGAAAATATGTATGTTATTGTGCGATGCACATATTTTTTCTCAAAAACGGTAAGTCTGGCGTGGTTTTGACCATAACAAGATTTGTAGAGGCATTCATTACGAACATTTTAAACCAAAAATCTTAATTCTAGGCCTACTAGTTTCCGAGAAAATGAAAATAAACCAAATTATGCCATACTTTTAGCTGAAAATATGTATGTTATTGTGCGATGCACATATTTTTCCTCAAAAACGGTAAGTCTGGCGTGGTATTGACCATAACAAGATTTGTAGAGGCATTCATTACGAACATTTTAAACCAAAAATCTTAATTCTAGGCCTACTAGTTTCCGAGAAAATGAAAATAAACCAAATTATGCCATACTTTTAGCTGAAAATATGTATGTTATTGTGCGATGCACATATTTTTTCTCAAAAACGGTAAGTCTGGCGTGGTTTTGACCATAACAAGATTTGTAGAGGCATTCATTACGAACATTCTAAACCAAAAATCTTAATTCTAGGCCTACTAGTTTCCGAGAAAATGAAAATAAACCAAATTATGCCATACTTTTAGCTGAAAATATGTAAAAATATGTATGTTATTGTGCGATGCACCTATTTTTTCTCAAAAACGGTAAGTCTTGCGTGGTTTTGACCATAACAAGATTTGTAGAGGCATTCATTACGAACATTTTAAACCAAAAATCTTAATTCTAGGCCTACTAGTTTCCGAGAAAATGAAAATAAACCAAATTATGCCATACTTTTAGCTGAAAATATGTATGTTATTGTGCGATGCACATATTTTTTCTCAAAAACGGTAAGTCTGGCGTGGTTTTGACCATAACAAGATTTGTAGAGGCATTCATTACGAACATTTTAAACCAAAAATCTTAATTCTAGGCCTACTAGTTTCCGAGAAAATGAAAATAAACCAAATTTTGCCATACTTTTAGCTGAAAATATGTATGTTATTGTGCGATGCACATATTTTTTCTCAAAAACGGTAAGTCTGGCGTGGTTTTGACCATAACAAGATTTGTAGAGGCATTCATTACGAACATTTTAAACCAAAAATCTTAATTCTAGGCCTACTAGTTTCCGAGAAAATGAAAATAAACCAAATTATGCCATATTTTTAGCTGAAAATATGTAAAAATATGTATGTTATTGTGCGATGCACATATTTTTTCTCAAAAACGGTAAGTCTGGCGTGGTTTTGACCATAACAAGATTTGTAGAGGCATTCATTACGAACATTTTAAACCAAAAATCTTAATTCTAGGCCTACTAGTTTCCGAGAAAATGAAAATAAACCAAATTATGCCATACTTTTAGCTGAAAATATGTAAAAATATGTATGTTATTGTGCGATGCACATATTTTTTCTCAAAAACGGTAAGTCTGGCGTGGTTTTGACCATAACAAGATTTGTAGAGGCATTCATTACGAACATTTTAAACCAAAAATCTTAATTCTAGGCCTACTAGTTTCCGAGAAAATGAAAATAAACCAAATTATGCCATACTTTTAGCTGAAAATATGTATGTTATTGTGCGATGCACATATTTTTTCTCAAAAACGGTAAGTCTGGCGTGGTTTTGACCATAACAAGATTTGTAGAGGCATTCATTACGAACATTTTAAACCAAAAATCTTAATTCTAGGCCTACTAGTTTCCGAGAAAATGAAAATAAACCAAATTATGCCATACTTTTAGCTGAAAATATGTAAAAATATGTATGTTATTGTGCGATGCACATATTTTTTCTCAAAAACGGTAAGTCTGGCGTGGTTTTGACCATAACACGATTTGTAGAGGCATTCATTACGAACATTTTAAACCAAAAATCTTAATTCTAGGCCTACTAGTTTCCGAGAAAATGAAAATAAACCAAATTATGCCATACTTTTAGCTGAAAATATGTAAAAATATGTATGTTATTGTGCGATGCACATATTTTTTCTCAAAAACGGTAAGTCTGGCGTGGTTTTGACCATAACAAGATTTGTAGAGGCATTCATTACGAACATTTTAAACCAAAAATCTTAATTCTAGGCCTACTAGTTTCCGAGAAAATGAAAATAAACCAAATTATGCCATACTTTTAGCTGAAAATATGTAAAAATATGTATGTTATTGTGCGATGCACATATTTTTTCTCAAAAACGGTAAGTCTGGCGTGGTTTTGACCATAACAAGATTTGTAGAGGCATTCATTACGAACATTTTAAACCAAAAATCTTAATTCTAGGCCTACTAGTTTCCGAGAAAATGAAAATAAACCAAATTATGCCATACTTTTAGCTGAAAATATGTAAAAAAATGTATGTTATTGTGCGATGCACATATTTTTTCTCAAAAACGGTAAGTCTGGCGTGGTTTTGACCATAACAAGATTTGTAGAGGCATTCATTACGAACATTTTAAACCAAAAATCTTAATTCTAGGCCTACTAGTTTCCGAGAAAATGAAAATAAACCAAATTATGCCATACTTTTAGCTGAAAATATGTATGTTATTGTGCGATGCACATATTTTTTCTCAAAAACGGTAAGTCTGGCGTGGTTTTGACCATAACAAGATTTGTAGAGCCATTCATTACGAACATTTTAAACCAAAAATCTTAATTCTAGGCCTACTAGTTTCCGAGAAAATGAAAATAAACCAAATTATGCCATACTTTTAGCTGAAAATATGTATGTTATTGTGCGATGCACATATTTTTTCTCAAAAACGGTATGTCTGGCGTGGTTTTGACCATAACAAGATTTTTAGAGGCATTCATTACGAACATTTTAAACCAAAAATCTTAATTCTAGGCCTACTAGTTTCCGAGAAAATGAAAATAAACCAAATTATGCCATACTTTTAGCTGAAAATATGTATGTTATTGTGCGATGCACATATTTTTTCTCAAAAACGGTAAGTCTGGCGTGGTTTTGACCATAACAAGATTTGTAGAGGCATTCATTACGAACATTTTAAACCAAAAATCTTAATTCTAGGCCTACTAGTTTCCGAGAAAATGAAAATAAACCAAATTATGCCATACTTTTAGCTGAAAATATGTAAAAATATGTATGTTATTGTGCGATGCACATATTTTTTCTCAAAAACGGTAAGTCTGGCGTGGTTTTGACCATAACAAGATTTGTAGAGGCATTCATTACGAACATTTTAAACCAAAAATCTTAATTCTAGGCCTACTAGTTTCCGAGAAAATGAAAATAAACCAAATTATGCCATACTTTTAGCTGAAAATATGTATGTTATTGTGCGATGCACATATTTTTTCTCAAAAACGTAAGTCTGGCGTGGTTTTGACCATAACAAGATTTGTAGAGGCATTCATTACGAACATTTTAAACCAAAAATCTTAATTCTAGGCCTACTAGTTTCCGAGAAAATGAAAATAAACCAAATTATGCCATACTTTTAGCTGAAAATATGTATGTTATTGTGCGATGCACATATTTTTTCTCAAAAACGGCAAGTCTGGCGTGGTTTTGACCATAACAAGATTTGTAGAGGCATTCATTACGAACATTTTAAACCAAAAATCTTAATTCTAGGCCTACTAGTTTCCGAGAAAATGAAAATAAACCAAATTATGCCATACTTTTAGCTGAAAATATGTAAAAATATGTATGTTATTGTGCGATGCACATATTTTTTCTCAAAAACGGTAAGTCTGGCGTGGTTTTGACCATAACAAGATTTGTAGAGGCATTCATTACGAACATTTTAAACCAAAAATCTTAATTCTAGGCCTACTAGTTTCCGAGAAAATGAAAATAAACCAAATTATGCCATACTTTTAGCTGAAAATATGTATGTTATTGTGCGATGCACATATTTTTTCTCAAAAACGGTAAGTCTGGCGTGGTTTTGACCATAACAAGATTTGTAGAGGCATTCATTACGAACATTTTAAACCAAAAATCTTAATTCTAGGCCTACTAGTTTCCGAGAAAATGAAAATAAACCAAATTATGCCATACTTTTAGCTGAAAATATGTATGTTATTGTGCGATGCACATATTTTTTCTCAAAAACGGTAAGTCTGGCGTGGTTTTGACCATAACAAGATTTGTAGAGGCATTCATTACGAACATTTTAAACCAAAAATCTTAATTCTAGGCCTACTAGTTTCCGAGAAAATGAAAATAAACCAAATTATGCCATACTTTTAGCTGAAAATATGTATGTTATTGTGCGATGCACATATTTTTTCTCAAAAACGGTAAGTCTGGCGTGGTTTTGACCATAACAAGATTTGTAGAGGCATTCATTACGAACATTTTAAACCAAAAATCTTAATTCTAGGCCTACTAGTTTCCGAGAAAATGAAAATAAACCAAATTATGCCATACTTTTAGCTGAAAATATGTAAAAATATGTATGTTATTGTGCGATGCACATATTTTTTCTCAAAAACGGTAAGTCTGGCGTGGTTTTGACCATAACAAGATTTGTAGAGGCATTCATTACGAACATTTTAAACCAAAAATCTTAATTCTAGACCTACTAGTTTCCGAGAAAATGAAAATAAACCAAATTATGTCATACTTTTAGCTGAAAATATGTATGTTATTGTGCGATGCACATATTTTTTCTCAAAACCGGTAAGTCTGGCGTGGTTTTGACCATAACAAGATTTATAGAGGCATTCATTACGAACATTTTAAACCAAAAATCTTAATTCTAGGCCTACTAGTTTCCGAGAAAATGAAAATAAACCAAATTATGCCATACTTTTAGCTGAAAATATGTAAAAATATGTATGTTATTGTGCGATGCACATATTTTTTCTCAAAAACGGTAAGTCTGGCGTGGTTTTGACCATAACAAGATTTGTAGAGGCATTCATTACGAATATTTTAAACCAAAAATCTTAATTCTAGGCCTACTAGTTTCCGAGAAAATGAAAATAAACCAAATTATGCCATACTTTTAGCTGAAAATATGTATGTTATTGTGCGATGCACATATTTTTTCTCAAAAACGGTAAGTCTGGCGTGGTTTTGACCATAACAAGATTTGTAGAGGCATTCATTACGAACATTTTAAACCAAAAATCTTAATTCTAGGCCTACTAGTTTCCGAGAAAATGAAAATAAACCAAATTATGCCATACTTTTAGCTGAAAATATGTAAAAATATGTATGTTATTGTGCGATGCACATATTTTTTCTCAAAAACGGTAAGTCTGGCGTGGTTTTGACCATAACAAGATTTGTAGAGGCATTCATTACGAACATTTTAAACCAAAAATCTTAATTCTAGGCCTACTAGTTTCCGAGAAAATGAAAATAAACCAAATTATGCCATACTTTTAGCTGAAAATATGTATGTTATTGTGCGATGCACATATTTTTTCTCAAAAACGGTAAGTCTGGCGTGGTTTTGACCATAACAAGATTTGTAGAGGCATTCATTACGAACATTTTAAACCAAAAATCTTAATTCTAGGCCTACTAGTTTCCGAGAAAATGAAAATAAACCAAATTATGCCATACTTTTAGCTGAAAATATGTAAAAAATATGTATGTTATTGTGCGATGCACATATTTTTTCTCAAAAACGGTAAGTCTGGCGTGGTTTTGACCATAGCAAGATTTGTAGAGGCATTCATTACGAACATTTTAAACCAAAAATCTTAATTCTAGGCCTACTATTTTCCGAGAAAATGAAAATAAACCAAATTATGCCATACTTTTAGCTGAAAATATGTATGTTATTGTGCGATGCACATATTTTTTCTCAAAAACGGTAAGTCTGGCGTGGTTTTGATCATAACAAGATTTGTAGAGGCATTCATTACGAACATTTTAAACCAAAAATCTTAATTCTAGGCCTACTAGTTTCCGAGAAAATGAAAATAAACCAAATTATGCCATACTTTTAGCTGAAAATATGTATGTTATTGTGCGATGCACATATTTTTTCTCAAAAACGGTAAGTCTGGCGTGGTTTTGACCATAACAAGATTTGTAGAGGCATTCATTACGAACATTTTAAACCAAAAATCTTAATTCTAGGCCTACTAGTTTCCGAGAAAATGAAAATAAACCAAATTATGCCATACTTTTAGCTGAAAATATGTATGTTATTGTGCGATGCACATATTTTTTCTCAAAAACGGTAAGTCTGGCGTGGTTTTGACCATAACAAGATTTGTAGAGGCATTCATTACGAACATTTTAAACCAAAAATCTTAATTCTAGGCCTACTAGTTTCCGAGAAAATGAAAATAAACCAAATTATGCCATACTTTTAGCTGAAAATATGTATGTTATTGTGCGATGCACATATTTTTTCTCAAAAACGGTAAGTCTGGCGTGGTTTTGACCATAACAAGATTTGTAGAGGCATTCATTACGAACATTTTAAACCAAAAATCTTAATTCTAGGCCTACTAGTTTCCGAGAAAATGAAAATAAACCAAATTATACCATACTTTTAGCTGAAAATATGTAAAAATATGTATGTTATTGTGCGATGCACATATTTTTTCTCAAAAACGGTAAGTCTGGCGTGGTTTTGACCATAACAAGATTTGTAGAGGCATTCATTACGAACATTTTAAACCAAAAATCTTAATTCTAGGCCTACTAGTTTCCGAGAAAATGAAAATAAACCAAATTATGCCATACTTTTAGCTGAAAATATGTATGTTATTGTGCGATGCACATATTTTTTCTCAAAAACGGTAAGTCTGGCGTGGTTTTGACCATAACAAGATTTGTAGAGGCATTCATTACGAACATTTTAAACTAAAAATCTTAATTCTAGGCCTACTAGTTTCCGAGAAAATGAAAATAAACCAAATTATGCCATACTTTTAGCTGAAAATATGTAAAAATATGTATGTTATTGTGCGATGCACATATTTTTTCTCAAAAACGGTAAGTCTGGCGTGGTTTTGACCATGACACGATTTGTAGAGGCATTCATTACGAACATTTTAAACCAAAAATCTTAATTCTAGGCCTACTAGTTTCCGAGAAAATGAAAATAAACCAAATTATGCCATACTTTTAGCTGAAAATATGTATGTTATTGTGCGATGCACATATTTTTTCTCAAAAACGGTAAGTCTGGCGTGGTTTTGACCATAACAAGATTTGTAGAGGCATTCATTACGAACATTTTAAACCAAAAATCTTAATTCTAGGCCTACTAGTTTCCGAGAAAATGAAAATAAACCAAATTATGCCATACTTTTAGCTGAAAATATGTATGTTATTGTGCGATGCACATATTTTTTCTCAAAAACGGTAAGTCTGGCGTGGTTTTGACCATAACAAGATTTGTAGAGGCATTCATTACGAACATTTTAAACCAAAAATCTTAATTCTAGGCCTACTAGTTTCCGAGAAAATGAAAATAAACCAAATTATACCATACTTTTAGCTGAAAATATGTAAAAATATGTATGTTATTGTGCGATGCACATATTTTTTCTCAAAAACGGTAAGTCTGGCGTGGTTTTGACCATAACAAGATTTGTAGAGGCATTCATTACGAACATTTTAAACCAAAAATCTTAATTCTAGGCCTACTAGTTTCCGAGAAAATGAAAATAAACCAAATTATGCCATACTTTTAGCTGAAAATATGTATGTTATTGTGCGATGCACATATTTTTTCTCAAAAACGGTAAGTCTGGCGTGGTTTTGACCATAACAAGATTTGTAGAGGCATTCATTACGAACATTTTAAACTAAAAATCTTAATTCTAGGCCTACTAGTTTCCGAGAAAATGAAAATAAACCAAATTATGCCATACTTTTAGCTGAAAATATGTAAAAATATGTATGTTATTGTGCGATGCACATATTTTTTCTCAAAAACGGTAAGTCTGGCGTGGTTTTGACCATAACACGATTTGTAGAGGCATTCATTACGAACATTTTAAACCAAAAATCTTAATTCTAGGCCTACTAGTTTCCGAGAAAATGAAAATAAACCAAATTATGCCATACTTTTAGCTGAAAATATGTATGTTATTGTGCGATGCACATATTTTTTCTCAAAAACGGTAAGTCTGGCGTGGTTTTGACCATAACAAGATTTGTAGAGGCATTCATTACGAACATTTTAAACCAAAAATCTTAATTCTAGGCCTACTAGTTTCCGAGAAAATGAAAATAAACCAAATTATGCCATACTTTTAGCTGAAAATATGTAAAAATATGTATGTTATTGTGCGATGCACATATTTTTTCTCAAAAACGGTAAGTCTGGCGTGGTTTTGACCATAACAAGATTTGTAGAGGCATTCATTACGAACATTTTAAACCAAAAATCTTAATTCTAGGCCTACTAGTTTCCGAGAAAATGAAAATAAACCAAATTATGCCATACTTTTAGCTGAAAATATGTATGTTATTGTGCGATGCACATATTTTTTCTCAAAAACGGTAAGTCTGGCGTGGTTTTGGCCATAACAAGATTTGTAGAGGCATTCATTACGAACATTTTAAACCAAAAATCTTAATTCTAGGCCTACTAGTTTCCGAGAAAATGAAAATAAACCAAATTATGCCATACTTTTAGCTGAAAATATGTATGTTATTGTGCGATGCACATATTTTTTCTCAAAAACGGTAAGTCTGGCGTGGTTTTGACCATAACAAGATTTGTAGAGGCATTCATTACGAACATTTTAAACCAAAAATCTTAATTCTAGGCCTACTAGTTTCCGAGAAAATGAAAATAAACCAAATTATGCCATACTTTTAGCTGAAAATATGTATGTTATTGTGCGATGCACATATTTTTTCTCAAAAACGGTAAGTCTGGCGTGGTTTTGACCATAACAAGATTTGTAGAGGCATTCATTACGAACATTTTAAACCAAAAATCTTAATTCTAGGCCTACTAGTTTCCGAGAAAATGAAAATAAACCAAATTATGCCATACTTTTAGCTGAAAATATGTAAAAATATGTATGTTATTGTGCGATGCACATATTTTTTCTCAAAAACGGTAAGTCTGGCGTGGTTTTGATCATAACAAGATTTGTAGAGGCATTCATTACGAACATTTTAAACCAAAAATCTTAATTCTAGGCCTACTAGTTTCCGAGAAAATGAAAATAAACCAAATTATGCCATACTTTTAGCTGAAAATATGTATGTTATTGTGCGATGCACATATTTTTTCTCAAAAACGGTAAGTCTGGCGTGGTTTTGACCATAACAAGATTTGTAGAGGCATTCATTACGAACATTTTAAACCAAAAATCTTAATTCTAGGCCTACTAGTTTCCGAGAAAATGAAAATAAACCAAATTATGCCATACTTTTAGCTGAAAATATGTATGTTATTGTGCGATGCACATATTTTTTCTCAAAAACGGTAAGTCTGGCGTGGTTTTGACCATAACAAGATTTGTAGAGGCATTCATTACGAACATTTTAAACCAAAAATCTTAATTCTAGGCCTACTAGTTTCCGAGAAAATGAAAATAAACCAAATTATGCCATACTTTTAGCTGAAAATATGTATGTTATTGTGCGATGCACATATTTTTTCTCAAAAACGGTAAGTCTGGCGTGGTTTTGACCATAACAAGATTTGTAGAGGCATTCATTACGAACATTTTAAACCAAAAATCTTAATTCTAGGCCTACTAGTTTCCGAGAAAATGAAAATAAACCAAATTATACCATACTTTTAGCTGAAAATATGTAAAAATATGTATGTTATTGTGCGATGCACATATTTTTTCTCAAAAACGGTAAGTCTGGCGTGGTTTTGACCATAACAAGATTTGTAGAGGCATTCATTACGAACATTTTAAACCAAAAATCTTAATTCTAGGCCTACTAGTTTCCGAGAAAATGAAAATAAACCAAATTATGCCATACTTTTAGCTGAAAATATGTATGTTATTGTGCGATGCACATATTTTTTCTCAAAAACGGTAAGTCTGGCGTGGTTTTGACCATAACAAGATTTGTAGAGGCATTCATTACGAACATTTTAAACTAAAAATCTTAATTCTAGGCCTACTAGTTTCCGAGAAAATGAAAATAAACCAAATTATGCCATACTTTTAGCTGAAAATATGTAAAAATATGTATGTTATTGTGCGATGCACATATTTTTTCTCAAAAACGGTAAGTCTGGCGTGGTTTTGACCATGACACGATTTGTAGAGGCATTCATTACGAACATTTTAAACCAAAAATCTTAATTCTAGGCCTACTAGTTTCCGAGAAAATGAAAATAAACCAAATTATGCCATACTTTTAGCTGAAAATATGTATGTTATTGTGCGATGCACATATTTTTTCTCAAAAACGGTAAGTCTGGCGTGGTTTTGACCATAACAAGATTTGTAGAGGCATTCATTACGAACATTTTAAACCAAAAATCTTAATTCTAGGCCTACTAGTTTCCGAGAAAATGAAAATAAACCAAATTATGCCATACTTTTAGCTGAAAATATGTAAAAATATGTATGTTATTGTGCGATGCACATATTTTTTCTCAAAAACGGTAAGTCTGGCGTGGTTTTGACCATAACAAGATTTGTAGAGGCATTCATTACGAACATTTTAAACCAAAAATCTTAATTCTAGGCCTACTAGTTTCCGAGAAAATGAAAATAAACCAAATTATACCATACTTTTAGCTGAAAATATGTAAAAATATGTATGTTATTGTGCGATGCACATATTTTTTCTCAAAAACGGTAAGTCTGGCGTGGTTTTGACCATAACAAGATTTGTAGAGGCATTCATTACGAACATTTTAAACCAAAAATCTTAATTCTAGGCCTACTAGTTTCCGAGAAAATGAAAATAAACCAAATTATGCCATACTTTTAGCTGAAAATATGTATGTTATTGTGCGATGCACATATTTTTTCTCAAAAACGGTAAGTCTGGCGTGGTTTTGACCATAACAAGATTTGTAGAGGCATTCATTACGAACATTTTAAACTAAAAATCTTAATTCTAGGCCTACTAGTTTCCGAGAAAATGAAAATAAACCAAATTATGCCATACTTTTAGCTGAAAATATGTAAAAATATGTATGTTATTGTGCGATGCACATATTTTTTCTCAAAAACGGTAAGTCTGGCGTGGTTTTGACCATAACACGATTTGTAGAGGCATTCATTACGAACATTTTAAACCAAAAATCTTAATTCTAGGCCTACTAGTTTCCGAGAAAATGAAAATAAACCAAATTATGCCATACTTTTAGCTGAAAATATGTATGTTATTGTGCGATGCACATATTTTTTCTCAAAAACGGTAAGTCTGGCGTGGTTTTGACCATAACAAGATTTGTAGAGGCATTCATTACGAACATTTTAAACCAAAAATCTTAATTCTAGGCCTACTAGTTTCCGAGAAAATGAAAATAAACCAAATTATGCCATACTTTTAGCTGAAAATATGTAAAAATATGTATGTTATTGTGCGATGCACATATTTTTTCTCAAAAACGGTAAGTCTGGCGTGGTTTTGACCATAACAAGATTTGTAGAGGCATTCATTACGAACATTTTAAACCAAAAATCTTAATTCTAGGCCTACTAGTTTCCGAGAAAATGAAAATAAACCAAATTATGCCATACTTTTAGCTGAAAATATGTATGTTATTGTGCGATGCACATATTTTTTCTCAAAAACGGTAAGTCTGGCGTGGTTTTGGCCATAACAAGATTTGTAGAGGCATTCATTACGAACATTTTAAACCAAAAATCTTAATTCTAGGCCTACTAGTTTCCGAGAAAATGAAAATAAACCAAATTATGCCATACTTTTAGCTGAAAATATGTATGTTATTGTGCGATGCACATATTTTTTCTCAAAAACGGTAAGTCTGGCGTGGTTTTGACCATAACAAGATTTGTAGAGGCATTCATTACGAACATTTTAAACCAAAAATCTTAATTCTAGGCCTACTAGTTTCCGAGAAAATGAAAATAAACCAAATTATGCCATACTTTTAGCTGAAAATATGTATGTTATTGTGCGATGCACATATTTTTTCTCAAAAACGGTAAGTCTGGCGTGGTTTTGACCATAACAAGATTTGTAGAGGCATTCATTACGAACATTTTAAACCAAAAATCTTAATTCTAGGCCTACTATTTTCCGAGAAAATGAAAATAAACCAAATTATGCCATACTTTTAGCTGAAAATATGTATGTTATTGTGCGATGCACATATTTTTTCTCAAAAACAGTAAGTCTGGCGTGGTTTTGATCATAACAAGATTTGTAGAGGCATTCATTACGAACATTTTAAACCAAAAATCTTAATTCTAGGCCTACTAGTTTCCGAGAAAATGAAAATAAACCAAATTATGCCATACTTTTAGCTGAAAATATGTATGTTATTGTGCGATGCACATATTTTTTCTCAAAAACGGTAAGTCTGGCGTGGTTTTGACCATAACAAGATTTGTAGAGGCATTCATTACGAACATTTTAAACCAAAAATCTTAATTCTAGGCCTACTAGTTTCCGAGAAAATGAAAATAAACCAAATTATGCCATACTTTTAGCTGAAAATATGTATGTTATTGTGCGATGCACATATTTTTTCTCAAAAACGGTAAGTCTGGCGTGGTTTTGACCATAACAAGATTTGTAGAGGCATTCATTACGAACATTTTAAACCAAAAATCTTAATTCTAGGCCTACTAGTTTCCGAGAAAATGAAAATAAACCAAATTATGCCATACTTTTAGCTGAAAATATGTATGTTATTGTGCGATGCACATATTTTTTCTCAAAAACGGTAAGTCTGGCGTGGTTTTGACCATAACAAGATTTGTAGAGGCATTCATTACGAACATTTTAAACCAAAAATCTTAATTCTAGGCCTACTAGTTTCCGAGAAAATGAAAATAAACCAAATTATGCCATACTTTTAGCTGAAAATATGTAAAAATATGTATGTTATTGTGCGATGCACATATTTTTTCTCAAAAACGGTAAGTCTGGCGTGGTTTTGACCATAACAAGATTTGTAGAGGCATTCATTACGAACATTTTAAACCAAAAATCTTAATTCTAGGCCTACTAGTTTCCGAGAAAATGAAAATAAACCAAATTATGCCATACTTTTAGCTGAAAATATGTATGTTATTGTGCGATGCACATATTTTTTCTCAAAAACGGTAAGTCTGGCGTGGTTTTGACCATAACAAGATTTGTAGAGGCATTCATTACGAACATTTTAAACCAAAAATCTTAATTCTAGGCCTACTAGTTTCCGAGAAAATGAAAATAAACCAAATTATGCCATACTTTTAGCTGAAAATATGTATGTTATTGTGCGATGCACATATTTTTTCTCAAAAACGGTAAGTCTGGCGTGGTTTTGACCATAACACGATTTGTAGAGGCATTCATTACGAACATTTTAAACCAAAAATCTTAATTCTAGGCCTACTAGTTTCCGAGAAAATGAAAATAAACCAAATTATGCCATACTTTTAGCTGAAAATATGTATGTTATTGTGCGATGCACATATTTTTTCTCAAAAACGGTAAGTCTGGCGTGGTTTTGACCATAACAAGATTTGTAGAGGCATTCATTACGAACATTTTAAACCAAAAATCTTAATTCTAGGCCTACTAGTTTCCGAGAAAATGAAAATAAACCAAATTATGCCATACTTTTAGCTGAAAATATGTATGTTATTGTGCGATGCACATATTTTTTCTCAAAAACGGTAAGTCTGGCGTGGTTTTGACCATAACAAGATTTGTAGAGGCATTCATTACGAACATTTTAAACCAAAAATCTTAATTCTAGGCCTACTAGTTTCCGAGAAAATGAAAATAAACCAAATTATGCCATACTTTTAGCTGAAAATATGTATGTTATTGTGCGATGCACATATTTTTTCTCAAAAACGGTAAGTCTGGCGTGGTTTTGACCATAACAAGATTTGTAGAGGCATTCATTACGAACATTTTAAACCAAAAATCTTAATTCTAGGCCTACTAGTTTCCGAGAAAATGAAAATAAACCAAATTATGCCATACTTTTAGCTGAAAATATGTAAAAATATGTATGTTATTGTGCGATGCACATATTTTTTCTCAAAAACGGTAAGTCTGGCGTGGTTTTGACCATAACAAGATTTGTAGAGGCATTCATTACGAACATTTTAAACCAAAAATCTTAATTCTAGGCCTACTAGTTTCCGAGAAAATGAAAATAAACCAAATTATGCCATACTTTTAGCTGAAAATATGTATGTTATTGTGCGATGCACATATTTTTTCTCAAAAACGGTAAGTCTGGCGTGGTTTTGACCATAACACGATTTGTAGAGGCATTCATTACGAACATTTTAAACCAAAAATCTTAATTCTAGGCCTACTAGTTTCCGAGAAAATGAAAATAAACCAAATTATGCCATACTTTTAGCTGAAAATATGTATGTTATTGTGCGATGCACATATTTTTTCTCAAAAACGGTAAGTCTGGCGTGGTTTTGACCATAACAAGATTTGTAGAGGCATTCATTACGAACATTTTAAACCAAAAATCTTAATTCTAGGCCTACTAGTTTCCGAGAAAATGAAAATAAACCAAATTATGCCATACTTTTAGCTGAAAATATGTATGTTATTGTGCGATGCACATATTTTTTCTCAAAAACGGTAAGTCTGGCGTGGTTTTGACCATAACAAGATTTGTAGAGGCATTCATTACGAACATTTTAAACCAAAAATCTTAATTCTAGGCCTACTAGTTTCCGAGAAAATGAAAATAAACCAAATTATGCCATACTTTTAGCTGAAAATATGTATGTTATTGTGCGATGCACATATTTTTTCTCAAAAACGGTAAGTCTGGCGTGGTTTTGACCATAACAAGATTTGTAGAGGCATTCATTACGATCATTTTAAACCAAAAATCTTAATTCTAGGCCTACTAGTTTCCGAGAAAATGAAAATAAACCAAATTATGCCATACTTTTAGCTGAAAATATGTATGTTATTGTGCGATGCACATATTTTTTCTCAAAAACGGTAAGTCTGGCGTGGTTTTGACCATAACAAGATTTGTAGAGGCATTCATTACGAACATTTTAAACCAAAAATCTTAATTCTAGGCCTACTAGTTTCCGAGAAAATGAAAATAAACCAAATTATGCCATACTTTTAGCTGAAAATATGTAAAAATATGTATGTTATTGTGCGATGCACATATTTTTTCTCAAAAACGGTAAGTCTGGCGTGGTTTTGACCATAACAAGATTTGTAGAGGCATTCATTACGAACATTTTAAACCAAAAATCTTAATTCTAGGCCTACTAGTTTCCGAGAAAATGAAAATAAACCAAATTATGCCATACTTTTAGCTGAAAATATGTATGTTATTGTGCGATGCACATATTTTTTCTCAAAAACGGTAAGTCTGGCGTGGTTTTGACCATAACAAGATTTGTAGAGGCATTCATTACGAACATTTTAAACCAAAAATCTTAATTCTAGGCCTACTAGTTTCCGAGAAAATGAAAATAAACCAAATTATGCCATACTTTTAGCTGAAAATATGTATGTTATTGTGCGATGCACATATTTTTTCTCAAAAACGGTAAGTCTGGCGTGGTTTTGACCATAACAAGATTTGTAGAGGCATTCATTACGATCATTTTAAACCAAAAATCTTAATTCTAGGCCTACTAGTTTCCGAGAAAATGAAAATAAACCAAATTATGCCATACTTTTAGCTGAAAATATGTATGTTATTGTGCGATGCACATATTTTTTCTCAAAAACGGTAAGTCTGGCGTGGTTTTGACCATAACAAGATTTGTAGAGGCATTCATTACGAACATTTTAAACCAAAAATCTTAATTCTAGGCCTACTAGTTTCCGAGAAAATGAAAATAAACCAAATTATGCCATACTTTTAGCTGAAAATATGTATGTTATTGTGCGATGCACATATTTTTTCTCAAAAACGGTAAGTCTGGCGTGGTTTTGACCATAACAAGATTTGTAGAGGCATTCATTACGAACATTTTAAACCAAAAATCTTAATTCTAGGCCTACTAGTTTCCGAGAAAATGAAAATAAACCAAATTATGCCATACTTTTAGCTGAAAATATGTATGTTATTGTGCGATGCACATATTTTTTCTCAAAAACGGTAAGTCTGGCGTGGTTTTGACCATAACAAGATTTGTAGAGGCATTCATTACGAACATTTTAAACCAAAAATCTTAATTCTAGGCCTACTAGTTTCCGAGAAAATGAAAATAAACCAAATTATGCCATACTTTTAGCTGAAAATATGTAAAAATATGTATGTTATTGTGCGATGCACATATTTTTTCTCAAAAACGGTAAGTCTGGCGTGGTTTTGACCATAACAAGATTTGTAGAGGCATTCATTACGAACATTTTAAACCAAAAATCTTAATTCTAGGCCTACTAGTTTCCGAGAAAATGAAAATAAACCAAATTATGCCATACTTTTAGCTGAAAATATGTATGTTATTGTGCGATGCACATATTTTTTCTCAAAAACGGTAAGTCTGGCGTGGTTTTGATCATAACAAGATTTGTAGAGGCATTCATTACGAACATTTTAAACCAAAAATCTTAATTCTAGGCCTACTAGTTTCCGAGAAAATGAAAATAAACCAAATTATGCCATACTTTTAGCTGAAAATATGTAAAAATATGTATGTTATTGTGCGATGCACATATTTTTTCTCAAAAACGGTAAGTCTGGCGTGGTTTTGACCATAACAAGATTTGTAGAGGCATTCATTACGAACATTTTAAACCAAAAATCTTAATTCTAGGCCTACTATTTTCCGAGAAAATGAAAATAAACCAAATTATGCCATACTTTTAGCTGAAAATATGTATGTTATTGTGCGATGCACATATTTTTTCTCAAAAACGGTAAGTCTGGCGTGGTTTTGATCATAACAAGATTTTTAGAGGCATTCATTACGAACATTTTAAACCAAAAATCTTAATTCTAGGCCTACTAGTTTCCGAGAAAATGAAAATAAACCAAATTATGCCATACTTTTAGCTGAAAATATGTATGTTATTGTGCGATGCACATATTTTTTCTCAAAAACGGTAAGTCTGGCGTGGTTTTGACCATAACAAGATTTGTAGAGGCATTCATTACGATCATTTTAAACCAAAAATCTTAATTCTAGGCCTACTAGTTTCCGAGAAAATGAAAATAAACCAAATTATGCCATACTTTTAGCTGAAAATATGTATGTTATTGTGCGATGCACATATTTTTTCTCAAAAACGGTAAGTCTGGCGTGGTTTTGACCATAACAAGATTTGTAGAGGCATTCATTACGAACATTTTAAACCAAAAATCTTAATTCTAGGCCTACTAGTTTCCGAGAAAATGAAAATAAACCAAATTATGCCATACTTTTAGCTGAAAATATGTAAAAATATGTATGTTATTGTGCGATGCACATATTTTTTCTCAAAAACGGTAAGTCTGGCGTGGTTTTGACCATAACAAGATTTGTAGAGGCATTCATTACGAACATTTTAAACCAAAAATCTTAATTCTAGGCCTACTAGTTTCCGAGAAAATGAAAATAAACCAAATTATGCCATACTTTTAGCTGAAAATATGTAAAAATATGTATGTTATTGTGCGATGCACCTATTTTTTCTCAAAAACGGTAAGTCTGGCGTGGTTTTGACCATAACAAGATTTGTAGAGGCATTCATTACGAACATTTTAAACCAAAAATCTTAATTCTAGGCCTACTAGTTTCCGAGAAAATGAAAATAAACCAAATTATGCCATACTTTTAGCTGAAAATATGTATGTTATTGTGCGATGCACATATTTTTTCTCAAAAACGGTAAGTCTGGCGTGGTTTTGACCATAACAAGATTTGTAGAGGCATTCATTACGAACATTTTAAACCAAAAATCTTAATTCTAGGCCTACTAGTTTCCGAGAAAATGAAAATAAACCAAATTATGCCATACTTTTAGCTGAAAATATGTAAAAATATGTATGTTATTGTGCGATGCACATATTTTTTCTCAAAAACGGTAAGTCTGGCGTGGTTTTGACCATAACAAGATTTGTAGAGGCATTCATTACGAACATTTTAAACCAAAAATCTTAATTCTAGGCCTACTAGTTTCCGAGAAAATGAAAATAAACCAAATTATGCCATACTTTTAGCTGAAAATATGTAAAAATATGTATGTTATTGTGCGATGCACATATTTTTTCTCAAAAACGGTAAGTCTGGCGTGGTTTTGACCATAACAAGATTTGTAGAGGCATTCATTACGAACATTTTAAACCAAAAATCTTAATTCTAGGCCTACTAGTTTCCGAGAAAATGAAAATAAACCAAATTATGCCATACTTTTAGCTGAAAATATGTAAAAATATGTATGTTATTGTGCGATGCACATATTTTTTCTCAAAAACGGTAAGTCTGGCGTGGTTTTAACCATAACAAGATTTGTAGAGGCATTCATTACGAACATTTTAAACCAAAAATCTTAATTCTAGGCCTACTAGTTTCCGAGAAAATGAAAATAAACCAAATTATGCCATACTTTTAGCTGAAAATATGTAAAAATATGTATGTTATTGTGCGATGCACATATTTTTTCTCAAAAACGGTAAGTCTGGCGTGGTTTTGACCATAACAAGATTTGTAGAGGCATTCATTACGAACATTTTAAACCAAAAATCTTAATTCTAGGCCTACTAGTTTCCGAGAAAATGAAAATAAACCAAATTATGCCATACTTTTAGCTGAAAATATGTATGTTATTGTGCGATGCACATATTTTTTCTCAAAAACGGTAAGTCTGGCGTGGTTTTGACCATAACAAGATTTGTAGAGGCATTCATTACGAACATTTTAAACCAAAAATCTTAATTCTAGGCCTACTAGTTTCCGAGAAAATGAAAATAAACCAAATTATGCCATACTTTTAGCTGAAAATATGTATGTTATTGTGCGATGCACATATTTTTTCTCAAAAACGGTAAGTCTGGCGTGGTTTTGACCATAACAAGATTTGTAGAGGCATTCATTACGATCATTTTAAACCAAAAATCTTAATTCTAGGCCTACTAGTTTCCGAGAAAATGAAAATAAACCAAATTATGCCATACTTTTAGCTGAAAATATGTATGTTATTGTGCGATGCACATATTTTTTCTCAAAAACGGTAAGTCTGGCGTGGTTTTGACCATAACAAGATTTGTAGAGGCATTCATTACGAACATTTTAAACCAAAAATCTTAATTCTAGGCCTACTAGTTTCCGAGAAAATGAAAATAAACCAAATTATGCCATACTTTTAGCTGAAAATATGTAAAAATATGTATGTTATTGTGCGATGCACATATTTTTTCTCAAAAACGGTAAGTCTGGCGTGGTTTTGACCATAACAAGATTTGTAGAGGCATTCATTACGAACATTTTAAACCAAAAATCTTAATTCTAGGCCTACTAGTTTCCGAGAAAATGAAAATAAACCAAATTATGCCATACTTTTAGCTGAAAATATGTATGTTATTGTGCGATGCACATATTTTTTCTCAAAAACGGTAAGTCTGGCGTGGTTTTGACCATAACAAGATTTGTAGAGGCATTCATTACGAACATTTTAAACCAAAAATCTTAATTCTAGGCCTACTAGTTTCCGAGAAAATGAAAATAAACCAAATTATGCCATACTTTTAGCTGAAAATATGTATGTTATTGTGCGATGCACATATTTTTTCTCAAAAACGGTAAGTCTGGCGTGGTTTTGACCATAACAAGATTTGTAGAGGCATTCATTACGAACATTTTAAACCAAAAATCTTAATTCTAGGCCTACTAGTTTCCGAGAAAATGAAAATAAACCAAATTATGCCATACTTTTAGCTGAAAATATGTAAAAATATGTATGTTATTGTGCGATGCACATATTTTTTCTCAAAAACGGTAAGTCTGGCGTGGTTTTGACCATAACAAGATTTGTAGAGGCATTCATTACGAACATTTTAAACCAAAAATCTTAATTCTAGGCCTACTAGTTTCCGAGAAAATGAAAATAAACCAAATTATGCCATACTTTTAGCTGAAAATATGTAAAAATATGTATGTTATTGTGCGATGCACATATTTTTTCTCAAAAACGGTAAGTCTGGCGTGGTTTTGACCATAACAAGATTTGTAGAGGCATTCATTACGAACATTTTAAACCAAAAATCTTAATTCTAGGCCTACTAGTTTCCGAGAAAATGAAAATAAACCAAATTATGCCATACTTTTAGCTGAAAATATGTATGTTATTGTGCGATGCACATATTTTTTCTCAAAAACGGTAAGTCTGGCGTGGTTTTGACCATAACAAGATTTGTAGAGGCATTCATTACGAACATTTTAAACCAAAAATCTTAATTCTAGGCCTACTAGTTTCCGAGAAAATGAAAATAAACCAAATTATGCCATACTTTTAGCTGAAAATATGTATGTTATTGTGCGATGCACATATTTTTTCTCAAAAACGGTAAGTCTGGCGTGGTTTTGACCATAACAAGATTTGTAGAGGCATTCATTACGAACATTTTAAACCAAAAATCTTAATTCTAGGCCTACTAGTTTCCGAGAAAATGAAAATAAACCAAATTATGCCATACTTTTAGCTGAAAATATGTATGTTATTGTGCGATGCACATATTTTTTCTCAAAAACGGTAAGTCTGGCGTGGTTTTGACCATAACAAGATTTGTAGAGGCATTCATTACGAACATTTTAAACCAAAAATCTTAATTCTAGGCCTACTAGTTTCCGAGAAAATGAAAATAAACCAAATTATGCCATACTTTTAGCTGAAAATATGTATGTTATTGTGCGATGCACATATTTTTTCTCAAAAACGGTAAGTCTGGCGTGGTTTTGACCATAACAAGATTTGTAGAGGCATTCATTACGAACATTTTAAACCAAAAATCTTAATTCTAGGCCTACTAGTTTCCGAGAAAATGAAAATAAACCAAATTATGCCATACTTTTAGCTGAAAATATGTATGTTATTGTGCGATGCACATATTTTTTCTCAAAAACGGTAAGTCTGGCGTGGTTTTGACCATAACAAGATTTGTAGAGGCATTCATTACGAACATTTTAAACCAAAAATCTTAATTCTAGGCCTACTAGTTTCCGAGAAAATGAAAATAAACCAAATTATGCCATACTTTTAGCTGAAAATATGTATGTTATTGTGCGATGCACATATTTTTTCTCAAAAACGGTAAGTCTGGCGTGGTTTTGACCATAACAAGATTTGTAGAGGCATTCATTGCGAACATTTTAAACCAAAAATCTTAATTCTAGGCCTACTAGTTTCCGAGAAAATGAAAATAAACCAAATTATGCCATACTTTTAGCTGAAAATATGTAAAAATATGTATGTTATTGTGCGATGCACATATTTTTTCTCAAAAACGGTAAGTCTGGCGTGGTTTTGACCATAACAAGATTTGTAGAGGCATTCATTACGAACATTTTAAACCAAAAATCTTAATTCTAGGCCTACTAGTTTCCGAGAAAATGAAAATAAACCAAATTATGCCATACTTTTAGCTGAAAATATGTATGTTATTGTGCGATGCACATATTTTTTCTCAAAAACGGTAAGTCTGGCGTGGTTTTGACCATAACAAGATTTGTAGAGGCATTCATTACGAACATTTTAAACCAAAAATCTTAATTCTAGGCCTACTAGTTTCCGAGAAAATGAAAATAAACCAAATTATGCCATACTTTTAGCTAAAAATATGTATGTTATTGTGCGATGCACATATTTTTTCTCAAAAACGGTAAGTCTGGCGTGGTTTTGACCATAACAAGATTTGTAGAGGCATTCATTACGAACATTTTAAACCAAAAATCTTAATTCTAGGCCTACTAGTTTCCGAGAAAATGAAAATAAACCAAATTATGCCATACTTTTAGGTGAAAATATGTATGTTATTGTGCGATGCACATATTTTTTCTCAAAAACGGTAAGTCTGGCGTGGTTTTGACCATAACAAGATTTGTAGAGGCATTCATTACGAACATTTTTAACCAAAAATCTTAATTCTAGGCCTACTAGTTTCCGAGAAAATGAAAATAAACCAAATTATGCCATACTTTTAGCTGAAAATGTGTATGTTATTGTGCGATGCACATATTTTTTCTCAAAAACGGTAAGTCTGGCGTGGTTTTGACCATAACAAGATTTGTAGAGGCATTCATTACGAACATTTTAAACCAAAAATCTTAATTCTAGGCCTACTAGTTTCCGAGAAAATGAAAATAAACCAAATTATGCCATACTTTTAGCTGAAAATATGTAAAAATATGTATGTTATTGTGCGATGCACATATTTTTTCTCAAAAACGGTAAGTCTGGCGTGGTTTTGACCACAACAAGATTTGTAGAGGCATTCATTACGAACATTTTAAACCAAAAATCTTAATTCTAGGCCTACTAGTTTCCGAGAAAATGAAAATAAACCAAATTATGCCATACTTTTAGCTGAAAATATGTATGTTATTGTGCGATGCACATATTTTTTCTCAAAAACGGTAAGTCTGGCGTGGTTTTGACCATAACAAGATTTGTAGAGGCATTCATTACGAACATTTTAAACCAAAAATCTTAATTCCAGGCCTACTAGTTTCCGAGAAAATGAAAATAAACCAAATTATGCCATACTTTTAGCTGAAAATATGTATGTTATTGTGCGATGCACATATTTTTTCTCAAAAACGGTAAGTCTGGCGTGGTTTTGACCATAACAAGATTTGTAGAGGCATTCATTACGAACATTTTAAACCAAAAATCTTAATTCTAGGCCTACTAGTTTCCGAGAAAATGAAAATAAACCAAATTATGCCATACTTTTAGCTGAAAATATGTAAAAATATGTATGTTATTGTGCGATGCACATATTTTTTCTCAAAAACGGTAAGTCTGGCGTGGTTTTGACCATAACAAGATTTGTAGAGGCATTCATTACGAACATTTTAAACCAAAAATCTTAATTCTAGGCCTACTAGTTTCCGAGAAAATGAAAATAAACCAAATTATGCCATACTTTTAGCTGAAAATATGTATGTTATTGTGCGATGCACATATTTTTTCTCAAAAACGGTAAGTCTGGCGTGGTTTTGACCATAACAAGATTTGTAGAGGCATTCATTACGAACATTTTAAACCAAAAATCTTAATTCTAGGCCTACTAGTTTCCGAGAAAATGAAAATAAACCAAATTATGCCATACTTTTAGCTGAAAATATGTATGTTATTGTGCGATGCACATATTTTTTCTCAAAAACGGTAAGTCTGGCGTGGTTTTGACCATAACAAGATTTGTAGAGGCATTCATTACCAAAAATATTAATTCTAGGCCTACTAGTTTCCGAGAAAATGAAAATAAACCAAATTATGCCATACTTTTAGCTGAAAATATGTATGTTATTGTGCGATGCACATATTTTTTCTCAAAAACGGTAAGTCTGGCGTGGTTTTGACCATAACAAGATTTGTAGAGGCATTCATTACGAACATTTTAAACCAAAAATCTTAATTCTAGGCCTACTAGTTTCCGAGAAAATGAAAATAAACCAAATTATGCCATACTTTTAGCTGAAAATATGTATGTTATTGTGCGATGCACATATTTTTTCTCAAAAACGGTAAGTCTGGCGTGGTTTTGACCATAACAAGATTTGTAGAGGCATTCATTACGAACATTTTAAACCAAAAATCTTAATTCTAGGCCTACTAGTTTCCGAGAAAATGAAAATAAACCAAATTATGCCATACTTTTAGCTGAAAATATGTAAAAATATGTATGTTATTGTGCGATGCACATATTTTTTCTCAAAAACGGTAAGTCTGGCGTGGTTTTGACCATAACAAGATTTGTAGAGGCATTCATTACGAACATTTTAAACTAAAAATCTTAATTCTAGGCCTACTCTTTTCCGAGAAAATGAAAATAAACCAAATTATGCCATACTTTTAGCTGAAAATATGTATGTTATTGTGCGATGCACATATTTTTTCTCAAAAACGGTAAGTCTGGCGTGGTTTTGACCATAACAAGATTTGTAGAGGCATTCATTACGAACATTTTAAACCAAAAATCTTAATTCTAGGCCTACTAGTTTCCGAGAAAATGAAAATAAACCAAATTATGCCATACTTTTAGCTGAAAATATGTAAAAATATGTATGTTATTGTGCGATGCACATATTTTTTCTCAAAAACGGTAAGTCTGGCGTGGTTTTGACCATAACAAGATTTGTAGAGGCATTCATTACGAACATTTTAAACCAAAAATCTTAATTCTAGGCCTACTAGTTTCCGAGAAAATGAAAATAAACCAAATTATGCCATACTTTTAGCTGAAAATATGTATGTTATTGTGCGATGCACATATTTTTTCTCAAAAACGGTAAGTCTGGCGTGGTTTTGACCATAACAAGATTTGTAGAGGCATTCATTACCAAAAATATTAATTCTAGGCCTACTAGTTTCCGAGAAAATGAAAATAAACCAAATTATGCCATACTTTTAGCTGAAAATATGTATGTTATTGTGCGATGCACATATTTTTTCTCAAAAACGGTAAGTCTGGCGTGGTTTTGACCATAACAAGATTTGTAGAGGCATTCATTACGAACATTTTAAACCAAAAATCTTAATTCTAGGCCTACTAGTTTCCGAGAAAATGAAAATAAACCAAATTATGCCATACTTTTAGCTGAAAATATGTATGTTATTGTGCGATGCACATATTTTTTCTCAAAAACGGTAAGTCTGGCGTGGTTTTGACCATAACAAGATTTGTAGAGGCATTCATTACGAACATTTTTAACCAAAAATCTTAATTCTAGGCCTACTAGTTTCCGAGAAAATGAAAATAAACCAAATTATGCCATACTTTTAGCTGAAAATATGTAAAAATATGTATGTTATTGTGCGATGCACATATTTTTTCTCAAAAACGGTAAGTCTGGCGTGGTTTTGACCATAACAAGATTTGTAGAGGCATTCATTACGAACATTTTAAACTAAAAATCTTAATTCTAGGCCTACTCGTTTCCGAGAAAATGAAAATAAACCAAATTATGCCATACTTTTAGCTGAAAATATGTATGTTATTGTGCGATGCACATATTTTTTCTCAAAAACGGTAAGTCTGGCGTGGTTTTGACCATAACAAGATTTGTAGAGGCATTCATTACGAACATTTTAAACCAAAAATCTTAATTCTAGGCCTACTAGTTTCCGAGAAAATGAAAATAAACCAAATTATGCCATACTTTTAGCTGAAAATATGTAAAAATATGTATGTTATTGTGCGATGCACATATTTTTTCTCAAAAACGGTAAGTCTGGCGTGGTTTTGACCATAACAAGATTTGTAGAGGCATTCATTACGAACATTTTAAACCAAAAATCTTAATTCTAGGCCTACTAGTTTCCGAGAAAATGAAAATAAACCAAATTATGCCATACTTTTAGCTGAAAATATGTATGTTATTGTGCGATGCACATATTTTTTCTCAAAAACGGTAAGTCTGGCGTGGTTTTGACCATAACAAGATTTGTAGAGGCATTCATTACGAACATTTTAAACCAAAAATCTTAATTCTAGGCCTACTAGTTTCCGAGAAAATGAAAATAAACCAAATTATGCCATACTTTTAGCTGAAAATATGTAAAAATATGTATGTTATTGTGCGATGCACATATTTTTTCTCAAAAACGGTAAGTCTGGCGTGGTTTTGACCATAACAAGATTTGTAGAGGCATTCATTACGAACATTTTAAACCAAAAATCTTAATTCTAGGCCTACTAGTTTCCGAGAAAATGAAAATAAACCAAATTATGCCATACTTTTAGCTGAAAATATGTATGTTATTGTGCGATGCACATATTTTTTCTCAAAAACGGTAAGTCTGGCGTGGTTTTGACCATAACAAGATTTGTAGAGGCATTCATTACGAACATTTTAAACCAAAAATCTTAATTCTAGGCCTACTAGTTTCCGAGAAAATGAAAATAAACCAAATTATGCCATACTTTTAGCTGAAAATATGTATGTTATTGTGCGATGCACATATTTTTTCTCAAAAACGGTAAGTCTGGCGTGGTTTTGACCATAACAAGATTTGTAGAGGCATTCATTACGAACATTTTAAACCAAAAATCTTAATTCTAGGCCTACTAGTTTCCGAGAAAATGAAAATAAACCAAATTATGCCATACTTTTAGCTGAAAATATGTAAAAATATGTATGTTATTGTGCGATGCACATATTTTTTCTCAAAAACGGTAAGTCTGGCGTGGTTTTGACCATAACAAGATTTGTAGAGGCATTCATTACGAACATTTTAAACCAAAAATCTTAATTCTAGGCCTACTAGTTTCCGAGAAAATGAAAATAAACCAAATTATGCCATACTTTTAGCTGAAAATATGTAACAATATGTATGTTATTGCGCGATGCACATATTTTTTCTCAAAAACGGTAAGTCTGGCGTGGTTTTGACCATAACAAGATTTGTAGAGGCATTCATTACGAACATTTTAAACCAAAAATCTTAATTCTAGGCCTACTAGTTTCTGAGAAAATGAAAATAAACCAAATTATGCCATACTTTTAGCTGAAAATATGTATGTTATTGTGCGATGCACATATTTTTTCTCAAAAACGGTAAGTCTGGCGTGGTTTTGACCATAACAAGATTTGTAGAGGCATTCATTACGAACATTTTAAACCAAAAATCTTAATTCTAGGCCTACTAGTTTCCGAGAAAATGAAAATAAACCAAATTATGCCATACTTTTAGCTGAAAATATGTAAAAATATGTATGTTATTGTGCGATGCACATATTTTTTCTCAAAAACGGTAATTCTGGCGTGGTTTTGACCATAACAAGATTTGTAGAGGCATTCATTACGAACATTTTAAACCAAAAATCTTAATTCTAGGCCTACTAGTTTCCGAGAAAATGAAAATAAACCAAATTATGCCATACTTTTAGCTGAAAATATGTATGTTATTGTGCGATGCACATATTTTTTCTCAAAAACGGTAAGTCTGGCGTGGTTTTGACCATAACAAGATTTGTAGAGGCATTCATTACGAACATTTTAAACCAAAAATCTTAATTCTAGGCCTACTAGTTTCCGAGAAAATGAAAATAAACCAAATTATGCCATACTTTTAGCTGAAAATATGTATGTTATTGTGCGATGCACATATTTTTTCTCAAAAACGGTAAGTCTGGCGTGGTTTTGACCATAACAAGATTTGTAGAGGCATTCATTACGAACATTTTAAACCAAAAATCTTAATTCTAGGCCTACTAGTTTCCGAGAAAATGAAAATAAACCAAATTATGCCATACTTTTAGCTGAAAATATGTAAAAATATGTATGTTATTGTGCGATGCACATATTTTTTCTCAAAAACGGTAAGTCTGGCGTGGTTTTGACCATAACAAGATTTGTAGAGGCATTCATTACGAACATTTTAAACCAAAAATCTTAAGTCTAGGCCTACTAGTTTCCGAGAAAATGAAAATAAACCAAATTATGCCATACTTTTAGCTGAAAATATGTATGTTATTGTGCGATGCACATATTTTTTCTCAAAAACGGTAAGTCTGGCGTGGTTTTGACCATAACAAGATTTGTAGAGGCATTCATTACGAACATTTTAAACCAAAAATCTTAATTCTAGGCCTACTAGTTTCCGAGAAAATGAAAATAAACCAAATTATGCCATACTTTTAGCTGAAAATATGTAAAAATATGTATGTTATTGTGCGATGCACATATTTTTTCTCAAAAACGGTAAGTCTGGCGTGGTTTTGACCATAACAAGATTTGTAGAGGCATTCATTACCAAAAATATTAATTCTAGGCCTACTAGTTTCCGAGAAAATGAAAATAAACCAAATTATGCCATACTTTTAGCTGAAAATATGTATGTTATTGTGCGATGCACATATTTTTTCTCAAAAACGGTAAGTCTGGCGTGGTTTTGACCATAACAAGATTTGTAGAGGCATTCATTACGAACATTTTAAACCAAAAATCTTAATTCTAGGCCTACTAGTTTCCGAGAAAATGAAAATAAACCAAATTATGCCATACTTTTAGCTGAAAATATGTAAAAATATGTATGTTATTGTGCGATGCACATATTTTTTCTCAAAAACGGTAAGTCTGGCGTGGTTTTGACCATAACAAGATTTGTAGAGGCATTCATTACGAACATTTTAAACCAAAAATCTTAATTCTAGGCCTACTAGTTTCCGAGAAAATGAAAATAAACCAAATTATGCCATACTTTTAGCTGAAAATATGTATGTTATTGTGCGATGCACATATTTTTTCTCAAAAACGGTAAGTCTGGCGTGGTTTTGACCATAACACGATTTGTAGAGGCATTCATTACGAACATTTTAAACCAAAAATCTTAATTCTAGGCCTACTAGTTTCCGAGAAAATGAAAATAAACCAAATTATGCCATACTTTTAGCTGAAAATATGTATGTTATTGTGCGATGCACATATTTTTTCTCAAAAACGGTAAGTCTGGCGTGGTTTTGACCATAACAAGATTTGTAGAGGCATTCATTACGAACATTTTAAACCAAAAATCTTAATTCTAGGCCTACTAGTTTCCGAGAAAATGAAAATAAACCAAATTATGCCATACTTTTAGCTGAAAATATGTATGTTATTGTGCGATGCACATATTTTTTCTCAAAAACGGTAAGTCTGGCGTGGTTTTGACCACAACAAGATTTGTAGAGGCATTCATTACGAACATTTTAAACCAAAAATCTTAATTCTAGGCCTACTAGTTTCCGAGAAAATGAAAATAAACCAAATTATGCCATACTTTTAGCTGAAAATATGTATGTTATTGTGCGATGCACATATTTTTTCTCAAAAACGGTAAGTCTGGCGTGGTTTTGACCATAACAAGATTTGTAGAGGCATTCATTACGAACATTTTAAACCAAAAATCTTAATTCTAGGCCTACTAGTTTCCGAGAAAATGAAAATAAACCAAATTATGCCATACTTTTAGCTGAAAATATGTATGTTATTGTGCGATGCACATATTTTTTCTCAAAAACGGTAAGTCTGGCGTTGTTTTGACCATAACAAGATTTGTAGAGGCATTCATTACGAACATTTTAAACCAAAAATCTTAATTCTAGGCCTACTAGTTTCCGAGAAAATGAAAATAAACCAAATTATGCCATACTTTTAGCTGAAAATATGTATGTTATTGTGCGATGCACATATTTTTTCTCAAAAACGGTAAGTCTGGCGTGGTTTTGACCATAACAAGATTTGTAGAGGCATTCATTACGAACATTTTAAACCAAAAATCTTAATTCTAGGCCTACTAGTTTCCGAGAAAATGAAAATAAACCAAATTATGCCATACTTTTAGCTGAAAATATGTATGTTATTGTGCGATGCACATATTTTTTCTCAAAAACGGTAAGTCTGGCGTGGTTTTGACCATAACAAGATTTGTAGAGGCATTCATTACGAACATTTTAAACCAAAAATCTTAATTCTAGGCCTACTAGTTTCCGAGAAAATGAAAATAAACCAAATTATGCCATACTTTTAGCTGAAAATATGTATGTTATTGTGCGATGCACATATTTTTTCTCAAAAACGGTAAGTCTGGCGTGGTTTTGACCATAACAAGATTTGTAGAGGCATTCATTACGAACATTTTAAACCAAAAATCTTAATTCTAGGCCTACTAGTTTCCGAGAAAATGAAAATAAACCAAATTATGCCATACTTTTAGCTGAAAATATGTAAAAATATGTATGTTATTGTGCGATGCACATATTTTTTCTCAAAAACGGTAAGTCTGGCGTGGTTTTGACCATAACAAGATTTGTAGAGGCATTCATTACGAACATTTTAAACCAAAAATCTTAATTCTAGGCCTACTAGTTTCCGAGACAATGAAAATAAACCAAATTATGCCATACTTTTAGCTGAAAATATGTAAAAATATGTATGTTATTGTGCGATGCACATATTTTTTCTCAAAAACGGTAAGTCTGGCGTGGTTTTGACCATAACAAGATTTGTAGAGGCATTCATTACGAACATTTTAAACCAAAAATCTTAATTCTAGGCCTACTAGTTTCCGAGAAAATGAAAATAAACCAAATTATGCCATACTTTTAGCTGAAAATATGTAAAAATATGTATGTTATTGTGCGATGCACATATTTTTTCTCAAAAACGGTAAGTCTGGCGTGGTTTTGACCATAACAAGATTTGTAGAGGCATTCATTACGAACATTTTAAACCAAAAATCTTAATTCTAGGCCTACTAGTTTCCGAGAAAATGAAAATAAACCAAATTATGCCATACTTTTAGCTGAAAATATGTATGTTATTGTGCGATGCACATATTTTTTCTCAAAAACGGTAAGTCTGGCGTGGTTTTGATCATAACAAGATTTGTAGAGGCATTCATTACGAACATTTTAAACCAAAAATCTTAATTCTAGGCCTACTAGTTTCCGAGAAAATGAAAATAAACCAAATTATGCCATACTTTTAGCTGAAAATATGTATGTTATTGTGCGATGCACATATTTTTTCTCAAAAACGGTAAGTCTGGCGTGGTTTTGACCATAACAAGATTTGTAGAGGCATTCATTACGAACATTTTAAACCAAAAATCTTAATTCTAGGCCTACTAGTTTCCGAGAAAATGAAAATAAACCAAATTATGCCATACTTTTAGCTGAAAATATGTAAAAATATGTATGTTATTGTGCGATGCACATATTTTTTCTCAAAAACGGTAAGTCTGGCGTGGTTTTGACCATAACAAGATTTGTAGAGGCATTCATTACGAACATTTTAAACCAAAAATCTTAATTCTAGGCCTACTAGTTTCCGAGAAAATGAAAATAAACCAAATTATGCCATACTTTTAGCTGAAAATATGTATGTTATTGTGCGATGCACATATTTTTTCTCAAAAACGGTAAGTCTGGCGTGGTTTTGACCATAACAAGATTTGTAGAGGCATTCATTACGAACATTTTAAACCAAAAATCTTAATTCTAGGCCTACTAGTTTCCGAGAAAATGAAAATAAACCAAATTATGCCATACTTTTAGCTGAAAATATGTAAAAATATGTATGTTATTGTGCGATGCACATATTTTTTCTCAAAAACGGTAAGTCTGGCGTGGTTTTGACCATAACAAGATTTGTAGAGGCATTCATTACGAACATTTTAAACCAAAAATCTTAATTCTAGGCCTACTAGTTTCCGAGAAAATGAAAATAAACCAAATTATGCCATACTTTTAGCTGAAAATATGTATGTTATTGTGCGATGCACATATTTTTTCTCAAAAACGGTAAGTCTGGCGTGGTTTTGACCATAACAAGATTTGTAGAGGCATTCATTACGAACATTTTAAACCAAAAATCTTAATTCTAGGCCTACTAGTTTCCGAGAAAATGAAAATAAACCAAATTATGCCATACTTTTAGCTGAAAATATGTATGTTATTGTGCGATGCACATATTTTTTCTCAAAAACGGTAAGTCTGGCGTGGTTTTGACCATAACAAGATTTGTAGAGGCATTCATTACGAACATTTTAAACCAAAAATCTTAATTCTAGGCCTACTAGTTTCCGAGAAAATGAAAATAAACCAAATTATGCCATACTTTTAGCTGAAAATATGTATGTTATTGTGCGATGCACATATTTTTTCTCAAAAATGGTAAGTCTGGCGTGGTTTTGACCATAACAAGATTTGTAGAGGCATTCATTACGAACATTTTAAACCAAAAATCTTAATTCTAGGCCTACTAGTTTCCGAGAAAATGAAAATAAACCAAATTATGCCATACTTTTAGCTGAAAATATGTATGTTATTGTGCGATGCACCTATTTTTTCTCAAAAACGGTAAGTCTGGCGTGGTTTTGACCATAACAAGATTTGTAGAGGCATTCATTACGAACATTTTAAAGCAAAAATCTTAATTCTAGGTCTACTAGTTTCCGAGAAAATGAAAATAAACCAAATTATGCCATACTTTTAGCTGAAAATATGTATGTTATTGTGCGATGCACATATTTTTTCTCAAAAACGGTAAGTCTGGCGTGGTTTTGACCATAACAAGATTTGTAGAGGCATTCATTACGAACATTTTAAACCAAAAATCTTAATTCTAGGCCTACTAGTTTCCGAGAAAATGAAAATAAACCAAATTATGCCATACTTTTAGCTGAAAATATGTAAAAATATGTATGTTATTGTGCGATGCACATATTTTTTCTCAAAAACGGTAAGTATGGCGTGGTTTTGACCATAACAAGATTTGTAGAGGCATTCATTACGAACATTTTAAACCAAAAATCTTAATTCTAGGCCTACTAGTTTCCGAGAAAATGAAAATAAACCAAATTATGCCATACTTTTAGCTGAAAATATGTATGTTATTGTGCGATGCACATATTTTTTCTCAAAAACGGTAAGTCTGGCGTGGTTTTGACCGTAACAAGATTTGTAGAGGCATTCATTACGAACATTTTAAACCAAAAATCTTAATTCTAGGCCTACTAGTTTCCGAGAAAATGAAAATAAACCAAATTATGCCATACTTTTAGCTGAAAATATGTATGTTATTGTGCGATGCACATATTTTTTCTCAAAAACGGTAAGTCTGGCGTGGTTTTGACCATAACAAGATTTGTAGAGGCATTCATTACGAACATTTTAAACCAAAAATCTTAATTCTAGGCCTACTAGTTTCCGAGAAAATGAAAATAAACCAAATTATGCCATACTTTTAGCTGAAAATATGTATGTTATTGTGCGATGCACATATTTTTTCTCAAAAACGGTAAGTCTGGCGTGGTTTTGACCATAACAAGATTTGTAGAGGCATTCATTACGAACATTTTAAACCAAAAATCTTAATTCTAGGCCTACTAGTTTCCGAGAAAATGAAAATAAACCAAATTATGCCATACTTTTAGCTGAAAATATGTATGTTATTGTGCGATGCACATATTTTTTCTCAAAAACGGTAAGTCTGGCGTGGTTTTGACCATAACAAGATTTGTAGAGGCATTCATTACGAACATTTTAAACCAAAAATCTTAATTCTAGGCCTACTAGTTTCCGAGAAAATGAAAATAAACCAAATTATGCCATACTTTTAGCTGAAAATATGTATGTTATTGTGCGATGCACATATTTTTTCTCAAAAACGGTAAGTCTGGCGTGGTTTTGACCATAACAAGATTTGTAGAGGCATTCATTACGAACATTTTAAACCAAAAATCTTAATTCTAGGCCTACTAGTTTCCGAGAAAATGAAAATAAACCAAATTATGCCATACTTTTAGCTGAAAATATGTAAAAATATGTATGTTATTGTGCGATGCACATATTTTTTCTCAAAAACGGTAAGTCTGGCGTGGTTTTGACCATAACAAGATTTGTAGAGGCATTCATTACGAACATTTTAAACCAAAAATCTTAATTCTAGGCCTACTAGTTTCCGAGAAAATGAAAATAAACCAAATTATGCCATACTTTTAGCTGAAAATATGTATGTTATTGTGCGATGCACATATTTTTTCTCAAAAACGGTAAGTCTGGCGTGGTTTTGACCATAACAAGATTTGTAGAGGCATTCATTACGAACATTTTAAACCAAAAATCTTAATTCTAGGTCTACTAGTTTCCGAGAAAATGAAAATAAACCAAATTATGCCATACTTTTAGCTGAAAATATGTATGTTATTGTGCGATGCACATATTTTTTCTCAAAAACGGTAAGTCTGGCGTGGTTTTGACCATAACAAGATTTGTAGAGGCATTCATTACGAACATTTTAAAGCAAAAATCTTAATTCTAGGCCTACTAGTTTCCGAGAAAATGAAAATAAACCAAATTATGCCATACTTTTAGCTGAAAATATGTATGTTATTGTGCGATGCACATATTTTTTCTCAAAAACGGTAAGTCTGGCGTGGTTTTGACCATAACAAGATTTGTAGAGGCATTCATTACGAACATTTTAAACCAAAAATCTTAATTCTAGGCCTACTAGTTTCCGAGAAAATGAAAATAAACCAAATTATGCCATACTTTTAGCTGAAAATATGTAAAAATATGTATGTTATTGTGCGATGCACATATTTTTTCTCAAAAACGGTAAGTCTGGCGTGGTTTTGACCATAACAAGATTTGTAGAGGCATTCATTACGAACATTTTAAACCAAAAATCTTAATTCTAGGCCTACTAGTTTCCGAGAAAATGAAAATAAACCAAATTATGCCATACTTTTAGCTGAAAATATGTAAAAATATGTATGTTATTGTGCGATGCACATATTTTTTCTCAAAAACGGTAAGTCTGGCGTGGTTTTGACCATAACAAGATTTGTAGAGGCATTCATTACGAACATTTTAAACCAAAAATCTTAATTCTAGGCCTACTAGTTTCCGAGAAAATGAAAATAAACCAAATTATGCCATACTTTTAGCTGAAAATATGTATGTTATTGTGCGATGCACATATTTTTTCTCAAAAACGGTAAGTCTGGCGTGGTTTTGACCATAACAAGATTTGTAGAGGCATTCATTACGAACATTTTAAACCAAAAATCTTAATTCTAGGCCTACTAGTTTCCGAGAAAATGAAAATAAACCAAATTATGCCATACTTTTAGCTGAAAATATGTATGTTATTGTGCGATGCACATATTTTTTCTCAAAAACGGTAAGTCTGGCGTGGTTTTGACCATAACAAGATTTGTAGAGGCATTCATTACGAACATTTTAAACCAAAAATCTTAATTCTAGGCCTACTAGTTTCCGAGAAAATGAAAATAAACCAAATTATGCCATACTTTTAGCTGAAAATATGTATGTTATTGTGCGATGCACATATTTTTTCTCAAAAACGGTAAGTCTGGCGCGGTTTTGACCATAACAAGATTTGTAGAGGCATTCATTACGAACATTTTAAACCAAAAATCTTAATTCTAGGCCTACTAGTTTCCGAGAAAATGAAAATAAACCAAATTATGCCATACTTTTAGCTGAAAATATGTATGTTATTGTGCGATGCACATATTTTTTCTCAAAAACGGTAAGTCTGGCGTGGTTTTGACCATAACAAGATTTGTAGAGGCATTCATTACGAACATTTTAAACCAAAAATCTTAATTCTAGGCCTACTAGTTTCCGAGAAAATGAAAATAAACCAAATTATGCCATACTTTTAGCTGAAAATATGTATGTTATTGTGCGATGCACATATTTTTTCTCAAAAACGGTAAGTCTGGCGTGGTTTTGACCATAACAAGATTTGTAGAGGCATTCATTACGAACATTTTAAACCAAAAATCTTAATTCTAGGCCTACTAGTTTCCGAGAAAATGAAAATAAACCAAATTATGCCATACTTTTAGCTGAAAATATGTATGTTATTGTGCGATGCACATATTTTTTCTCAAAAACGGTAAGTCTGGCGTGGTTTTGACCATAACAAGATTTGTAGAGGCATTCATTACGAACATTTTAAACCAAAAATCTTAATTCTAGGCCTACTAGTTTCCGAGAAAATGAAAATAAACCAAATTATGCCATACTTTTAGCTGAAAATATGTAAAAATATGTATGTTATTGTGCGATGCACATATTTTTTCTCAAAAACGGTAAGTCTGGCGTGGTTTTGATCATAACAAGATTTGTAGAGGCATTCATTACGAACATTTTAAACCAAAAATCTTAATTCTAGGCCTACTAGTTTCCGAGAAAATGAAAATAAACCAAATTATGCCATACTTTTAGCTGAAAATATGTAAAAATATGTATGTTATTGTGCGATGCACATATTTTTTCTCAAAAACGGTAAGTCTGGCGTGGTTTTGACCATAACAAGATTTGTAGAGGCATTCATTACGAACATTTTAAACCAAAAATCTTAATTCTAGGCCTACTAGTTTCCGA
>CAKNEX010000125.1:0-83226 GCA_930367185.1 Myathropa florea | reverse complement strand
AAATGTTCGTAATGAATGCCTCTACAAATCTTGTTATGGTCAAAACCACGCCAGACTTACCGTTTTTGAGAAAAAATATGTGCATCGCACAATAACATACATATTTTCAGCTAAAAGTATGGCATAATTTGGTTTATTTTCATTTTCTCGGAAACTAGTAGGCCTAGAATAAGATTTTTGGTTTAAAATGTTCGTAATGAATGCCTCTACAAATCTTGTTATGGTCAAAACCACGCCAGACTTACCGTTTTTGAGAAAAAATATGTGCATCGCACAATAACATACATATTTTCAGCTAAAAGTATGGCATAATTTGGTTTATTTTCATTTTCTCGGAAACTAGTAGGCCTAGAATTAAGATTTTTGGTTTAAAATGTTCGTAATGAATGCCTCTACAAATCTTGTTATGGTCAAAACCACGCCAGACTTACCGTTTTTGAGAAAAAATATGTGCATCGCACAATAAACATACATATTTTCAGCTAAAAGTATGGCATAATTTGGTTTATTTTCATTTTCTCGGAAACTAGTAGGCCTAGAATAAAGATTTTTGGTTTAAAATGTTCGTAATGAATGCCTCTACAAATCTTGTTATGGTCAAAACCACGCCAGACTTACCGTTTTGAGAAAAAATATGTGCATCGCACAATAACATACATATTTTTCAGCTAAAAGTATGGCATAATTTGGTTTATTTTCATTTTCTCGGAAACTAGTAGGCCTAGAATTAAGATTTTTTGGTTTAAAATGTTCGTAATGAATGCCTCTACAAATCTTGTTATGGTCAAAACCACGCCAGACTTACCGTTTTTGAGAAAAAATATGTGCATCGCACAATAACATACATATTTTCAGCTAAAAGTATGGCATAATTTGGTTTATTTTCATTTTCTCGGAAACTAGTAGGCCTAGAATTAAGATTTTTGGTTTAAAATGTTCGTAATGAATGCCTCTACAAATCTTGTTATGGTCAAAACCACGCCAGACTTACCGTTTTTTGAGAAAAAATATGTGCATCGCACAATAACATACATATTTTCAGCTAAAAGTATGGCATAATTTGGTTTATTTTCATTTTCTCGGAAACTAGTAGGCCTAGAATTAAGATTTTTGGTTTAAAATGTTCGTAATGAATGCCTCTACAAAATCTTGTATGGTCAAAACCACGCCAGACTTACCGTTTTTGAGAAAAAATATGTGCATCGCACAATAACATACATATTTTCAGCTAAAAGTATGGCATAATTTGGTTTATTTTCATTTTCTCGGAAACTAGTAGGCCTAGAACTAAGATTTTTGGTTTAAAATGTTCGTAATGAATGCCTCTACAAATCTTGTTATGGTCAAAACCACGCCAGACTTACCGTTTTTGAGAAAAAATATGTGCATCGCACAATAACATACATATTTTCAGCTAAAAGTATGGCATAATTTGGTTTATTTTCATTTTCTCGGAAACTAGTAGGCCTAGAATTAAGATTTTTGGTTTAAAATGTTCGTAATGAATGCCTCTACAAATCTTGTTATTGGTCAAAACCACGCCAGACTTACCGTTTTTGAGAAAAAATATGTGCATCGCACAATAACATACATATTTTCAGCTAAAAGTATGGCATAATTTTGGTTTATTTTCATTTTCTCGGAAACTAGTAGGCCTAGAATTAAGATTTTTGGTTTAAAATGTTCGTAATGAATGCCTCTACAAATCTTGTTATGGTCAAAACCACGCCAGACTTACCGTTTTTGAGAAAAAATATGTGCATCGCACAATAACATACATATTTTCAGCTAAAAGTATGGCATAATTTGGTTTATTTTCATTTTCTCGGAAACTAGTAAGGCCTAGAATTAAGATTTTTTGGTTTAAAATGTTCGTAATGAATGCCTCTACAAATCTTGTTATGGTCAAAACCACGCCAGACTTACCGTTTTTGAGAAAAAATATGTGCATCGCACAATAACATACATATTTTCAGCTAAAAGTATGGCATAATTTGGTTTATTTTCATTTTCCTCGGAAACTAGTAGGCCTAGAATTAAGATTTTTGGTTTAAAATGTTCGTAATGAATGCCTCTACAAATCTTGTTATGGTCAAAACCACGCCAGACTTACCGTTTTTGAGAAAAAATATGTGCATCGCACAATAACATACATATTTTCAGCTAAAAGTATGGCATAATTTGGTTTATTTTCATTTTCTCGGAAACTAGTAGGCCTAGAATTAAGATTTTGGTTTAAAATGTTCGTAATGAATGCCTCTACAAATCTTGTTATGGTCAAAACCACGCCAGACTTACCGTTTTGAGAAAAAATATGTGCATCGCACAATAACATACATATTTTCAGCTAAAAGTATGGCATAATTTGGTTTATTTTCATTTTCCTCGGAAACTAGTAGGCCTAGAATAAAGATTTTTGGTTTAAAATGTTCGTAATGAATGCCTCTACAAATCTTGTTATGGTCAAAACCACGCCAGACTTACCGTTTTTGAGAAAAAATATGTGCATCGCACAATAACATACATATTTTCAGCTAAAAGTATGGCATAATTTGGTTTATTTTCATTTTCTCGGAAACTAGTAGGCCTAGAATTAAGATTTTTGGTTTAAAATGTTCGTAATGAATGCCTCTACAAATCTTGTTATGGTCAAAACCACGCCAGACTTACCGTTTTTGAGAAAAAAATATGTGCATCGCACAATAACATACATATTTTCAGCTAAAAGTATGGCATAATTTGGTTTATTTTCATTTTCTCGGAAACTAGTAGGCCTAGAATTAAGATTTTTGGTTTAAAATGTTCGTAATGAATGCCTCTACAAATCTTGTTATGGTCAAAACCACGCCAGACTTACCGTTTTGAGAAAAAATATGTGCATCGCACAATAACATACATATTTTCCAGCTAAAAGTATGGCATAATTTGGTTTATTTTCATTTTCTCGGAAACTAGTAGGCCTAGAATTAAGATTTTTGGTTTAAAATGTTCGTAATGAATGCCTCTACAAATCTTGTTATGGTCAAAAACCACGCCAGACTTACCGTTTTTGAGAAAAAATATGTGCATCGCACAATAACATACATTTACATATTTTCAGCTAAAAGTATGGCATAATTTGGTTTATTTTCATTTTCTCGGAAACTAGTAGGCCTAGAATTAAGATTTTTGGTTTAAAATGTTCGTAATGAATGCCTCTACAAATCTTGTTATGGTCAAAACCACGCCAGACTTACCGTTTTTGAGAAAAAATATGTGCATCGCACAAAACATACATATTTTACATATTTTCAGCTAAAAGTATGGCATAATTTGGTTTATTTTCATTTTCTCGGAAACTAGTAGGCCTAGAATTAAGATTTTTGGTTTAAAATGTTCGTAATGAATGCCTCTACAAATCTTGTTATGGTCAAAACCACGCCAGACTTACCGTTTTTTTGAGAAAAAATATGTGCATCGCACAATAACATACATATTTTTACATATTTTCAGCTAAAAGTATGGCATAATTTGGTTTATTTTCATTTTCTCGGAAACTAGTAGGCCTAGAATTAAGATTTTTGGTTTAAAATGTTCGTAATGAATGCCTCTACAAATCTTGTTATGGTCAAAACCACGCCAGACTTACCGTTTTTGAGAAAAAATATGTGCATCGCACAATAACAATACATATTTTCAGCTAAAAGTATGGCATAATTTGGTTTATTTTCATTTTCTCGGAAACTAGTAGGCCTAGAATTAAGATTTTTGGTTTAAAATGTTCGTAATGAATGCCTCTACAAATCTTGTTATGGTCAAAAACCACGCCAGACTTACCGTTTTTGAGAAAAAATATGTGCATCGCACAATAACATACATATTTTTACATATTTTCAGCTAAAAGTATGGCATAATTTGGTTTATTTTCATTTTCTCGGAAACTAGTAGGCCTAGAATAAAGATTTTTGGTTTAAAATGTTCGTAATGAATGCCTCTACAAATCTTGTTATGGTCAAAACCCACGCCAGACTTACCGTTTTTGAGAAAAAATATGTGCATCGCACAATAACATACATATTTTCAGCTAAAAGTATGGCATAATTTGGTTTATTTTCATTTTCTCGGAAACTAGTAGGCCTAGAATTAAGATTTTTGGTTTAAAATGTTCGTAATGAATGCCTCTACAAATCTTGTATGGTCAAAACCACGCCAGACTTACCGTTTTTGAGAAAAAATATGTGCATTCGCACAATAACATACATATTTTCAGCTAAAAGTATGGCATAATTTGGTTTATTTTCATTTTCTCGGAAACTAGTAGGCCTAGAATTAAGATTTTTGGTTTAAAATGTTCGTAATGAATGCCTCTACAAATCTTGTTATGGTCAAAACCACGCCAGACTTACCGTTTTTGAGAAAAAATATGTGCATCGCACAATAACATACATATTTTCAGCTAAAAGTATGGCATAATTGGTTTATTTTCATTTCTCGGAAACTAGTAGGCCTAGAATTAAGATTTTTGGTTTAAAATGTTCGTAATGAATGCCTCTACAAATCTTGTTATGGTCAAAACCACGCCAGACTTACCGTTTTTGAGAAAAAATATGTGCATCGCACAATAACATACATAATTTTACATATTTTCAGCTAAAAGTATGGCATAATTTGGTTTATTTTCATTTTCTCGGAAACTAGTAGGCCTAGAATAAAGATTTTTGGTTTAAAATGTTCGTAATGAATGCCTCTACAAATCTTGTTATGGTCAAAACCACGCCAGACTTACCGTTTTTGAGAAAAAATATGTGCATCGCACAATAACATACATATTTTACATATTTTCAGCTAAAAGTATGGCATAATTTGGTTTATTTTCATTTTCTCGGAAACTAGTAGGCCTAGAATAAAGATTTTTGGTTTTAAAATGTTCGTAATGAATGCCTCTACAAATCTTGTTATGGTCAAAACCACGCCAGACTTACCGTTTTTGAGAAAAAATATGTGCATCGCACAATAACATACATATTTTTACATATTTTCAGCTAAAAGTATGGCATAATTTGGTTTATTTTCATTTTCTCGGAAACTAGTAGGCCTAGAATTAAGATTTTTGGTTTAAAATGTTCGTAATGAATGCCTCTACAAATCTTGTTATGGTCAAAACCACGCCAGACTTACCGTTTTTGAGAAAAAATATGTGCATCGCACAATAACATACATATTTTTACATATTTTCAGCTAAAAGTATTGCATAATTTGGTTTATTTTCATTTTCTCGGAAACTAGTAGGCCTAGAATTAAGATTTTTTGGTTTAAAATGTTCGTAATGAATGCCTCTACAAATCTTGTTATGGTCAAAACCACGCCAGACTTACCGTTTTTGAGAAAAAATATGTGCATCGCACAATAACATACATATTTTCAGCTAAAAGTATGGCATAATTTGGTTTATTTTCATTTTCTCGGAAACTAGTAGGCCTAGAATAAAGATTTTTGGCTTAAAATGTTCGTAATGAATGCCTCTACAAATCTTGTTATGGTCAAAACCACGCCAGACTTACCGTTTTTGAGAAAAAATATGTGCATCGCACAATAACATACATATTTTTACATATTTTCAGCTAAAAGTATGGCATAATTTGGTTTATTTTCATTTTCTCGGAAACTAGTAGGCCTAGAATTAAGATTTTTGGTTTAAAATGTTCGTAATGAATGCCTCTACAAATCTTGTTATGGTCAAAACCACGCCAGACTTACCGTTTTTGAGAAAAAATATGTGCATCGCACAATAACATACATATTTTCAGCTAAAAGTATGGCATAATTTGGTTTATTTTCATTTTCTCGGAAACTAGTAGGCCTAGAATTAAGATTTTTAGTTTAAAATGTTCGTAATGAATGCCTCTACAAATCTTGATATGGTCAAAACCACGCCAGACTTACCGTTTTTGAGAAAAAATATGTGCATCGCACAATAACATACATATTTTTACATATTTTCAGCTAAAAGTATGGCATAATTTGGTTTATTTTCATTTTCTCGGAAACTAGTAGGCCTAGAATAAAGATTTTTGGTTTAAAATGTTCGTAATGAATGCCTCTACAAATCTTGTTATGGTCAAAACCACGCCAGACTTACCGTTTTTGAGAAAAAATATGTGCATCGCACAATAACATACATATTTTTACATATTTTCAGCTAAAAGTATGGCATAATTTGGTTTATTTTCATTTTCTCGGAAACTAGTAGGCCTAGAATTAAGATTTTTGGTTTAAAATGTTCGTAATGAATGCCTCTACAAATCTTGTTATGGTCAAAACCACGCCAGACTTACCGTTTTTGAGAAAAAATATGTGCATCGCACAATAACATACATATTTTCAGCTAAAAGTATGGCATAATTTGGTTTATTTTCATTTTCTCGGAAACTAGTAGGCCTAGAATTAAGATTTTTGGTTTAAAATGTTCGTAATGAATGCCTCTACAAATCTTGTTATGGTCAAAACCACGCCAGACTTACCGTTTTTGAGAAAAAATATGTGCATCGCACAATAACATACATATTTTCAGCTAAAAGTATGGCATAATTTGGTTTATTTTCATTTTCTCGGAAACTAGTAGGCCTAGAATTAAGATTTTTGGTTTAAAATGTTCGTAATGAATGCCTCTACAAATCTTGTTATGGTCAAAACCACGCCAGACTTACCGTTTTTGAGAAAAAATATGTGCATCGCACAATAACATACATATTTTCAGCTAAAAGTATGGCATAATTTGGTTTATTTTCATTTTCTCGGAAACTAGTAGGCCTAGAATTAAGATTTTTGGTTTAAAATGTTCGTAATGAATGCCTCTACAAATCTTGTTATGGTCAAAACCACGCCAGACTTACCGTTTTTGAGAAAAAATATGTGCATCGCACAATAACATACATATTTTCAGCTAAAAGTATGGCATAATTTGGTTTATTTTCATTTTCTCGGAAACTAGTAGGCCTAGAATTAAGATTTTTGGTTTAAAATGTTCGTAATGAATGCCTCTACAAATCTTGTTATGGTCAAAACCACGCCAGACTTACCGTTTTTGAGAAGAAATATGTGCATCGCACAATAACATACATATTTTCAGCTAAAAGTATGGCATAATTTGGTTTATTTTCATTTTCTCGGAAACTAGTAGGCCTAGAATTAAGATTTTTGGTTTAAAATGTTCGTAATGAATGCCTCTACAAATCTTGTTATGGTCAAAACCACGCCAGACTTACCGTTTTTGAGAAAAAATATGTGCATCGCACAATAACATACATATTTTCAGCTAAAAGTATGGCATAATTTGGTTTATTTTCATTTTCTCGGAAACTAGTAGGCCTAGAATTAAGATTTTTGGTTTAAAATGTTCGTAATGAATGCCTCTACAAATCTTGTTATGGTCAAAACCACGCCAGACTTACCGTTTTTGAGAAAAAATATGTGCATCGCACAATAACATACATATTTTCAGCTAAAAGTATGGCATAATTTGGTTTATTTTCATTTTCTCGGAAACTAGTAGGCCTAGAATTAAGATTTTTGGTTTAAAATGTTCGTAATGAATGCCTCTACAAATCTTGTTATGGTCAAAACCACGCCAGACTTACCGTTTTTGAGAAAAAATATGTGCATCGCAATATAACATACATATTTTCAGCTAAAAGTATGGCATAATTTGGTTTATTTTCATTTTCTCGGAAACTAGTAGGCCTAGAATTAAGATTTTTGGTTTAAAATGTTCGTAATGAATGCTTCTACAAATCTTGTTATGGTCAAAACCACGCCAGACTTACCGTTTTTGAGAAAAAATATGTGCATCGCACAATAACATACATATTTTCAGCTAAAAGTATGGCATAATTTGGTTTATTTTCATTTTCTCGGAAACTAGTAGGCCTAGAATTAAGATTTTTAGTTTAAAATGTTCGTAATGAATGCCTCTACAAATCTTGTTATGGTCAAAACCACGCCAGACTTACCGTTTTTGAGAAAAAATATGTGCATCGCACAATAACATACATATTTTCAGCTAAAAGTATGGCATAATTTGGTTTATTTTCATTTTCTCGGAAACTAGTAGGCCTAGAATTAAGATTTTTGGTTTAAAATGTTCGTAATGAATGCCTCTACAAATCTTGTTATGGTCAAAACCACGCCAGACTTACCGTTTTTGAGAAAAAATATGTGCATCGCACAATAACATACATATTTTCAGCTAAAAGTATGGCATAATTTGGTTTATTTTCATTTTCTCGGAAACTAGTAGGCCTAGAATTAAGATTTTTGGTTTAAAATGTTCGTAATGAATGCCTCTACAAATCTTGTTATGGTCAAAACCACGCCAGACTTACCGTTTTTGAGAAAAAATATGTGCATCGCACAATAACATACATATTTTTACATATTTTCAGCTAAAAGTATGGCATAATTTGGTTTATTTTCATTTTCTCGGAAACTAGTAGGCCTAGAATTAAGATTTTTGGTTTAAAATGTTCGTAATGAATGCCTCTACAAATCTTGTTATGGTCAAAACCACGCCAGACTTACCGTTTTTGAGAAAAAATATGTGCATCGCACAATAACATACATATTTTCAGCTAAAAGTATGGCATAATTTGGTTTATTTTCATTTTCTCGGAAACTAGTAGGCCTAGAATTAAGATTTTTGGTTTAAAATGTTCGTAATGAATGCCTCTACAAATCTTGTTATGGTCAAAACCACGCCAGACTTACCGTTTTTGAGAAAAAATATGTGCATCGCACAATAACATACATATTTTCAGCTAAAAGTATGGCATAATTTGGTTTATTTTCATTTTCTCGGAAACTAGTAGGCCTAGAATAAAGATTTTTGGTTTAAAATGTTCGTAATGAATGCCTCTACAAATCTTGTTATGGTCAAAACCACGCCAGACTTACCGTTTTTGAGAAAAAATATGTGCATCGCACAATAACATACATATTTTCAGCTAAAAGTATGGCATAATTTGGTTTATTTTCATTTTCTCGGAAACTAGTAGGCCTAGAATTAAGATTTTTGGTTTAAAATGTTCGTAATGAATGCCTCTACAAATCTTGTTATGGTCAAAACCACGCCAGACTTACCGTTTTTGAGAAAAAATATGTGAATCGCACAATAACATACATATTTTCAGCTAAAAGTATGGCATAATTTGGTTTATTTTCATTTTCTCGGAAACTAGTAGGCCTAGAATTAAGATTTTTGGTTTAAAATGTTCGTAATGAATGCCTCTACAAATCTTGTTATGGTCAAAACCACGCCAGACTTACCGTTTTTGAGAAAAAATATGTGCATCGCACAATAACATACATATTTTCAGCTAAAAGTATGGCATAATTTGGTTTATTTTCATTTTCTCGGAAACTAGTAGGCCTAGAATTAAGATTTTTGGTTTAAAATGTTCGTAATGAATGCCTCTACAAATCTTGTTATGGTCAAAACCACGCCAGACTTACCGTTTTTGAGAAAAAATATGTGCATCGCACAATAACATACATATTTTCAGCTAAAAGTATGGCATAATTTGGTTTATTTTCATTTTCTCGGAAACTAGTAGGCCTAGAATTAAGATTTTTGGTTTAAAATGTTCGTAATGAATGCCTCTACAAATCTTGTTATGGTCAAAACCACGCCAGACTTACCGTTTTTGAGAAAAAATATGTGCATCGCACAATAACATACATATTTTCAGCTAAAAGTATGGCATAATTTGGTTTATTTTCATTTTCTCGGAAACTAGTAGGCCTAGAATTAAGATTTTTGGTTTAAAATGTTCGTAATGAATGCCTCTACAAATCTTGTTATGGTCAAAACCACGCCAGACTTACCGTTTTTGAGAAAAAATATGTGCATCGCACAATAACATACATATTTTCAGCTAAAAGTATGGCATAATTTGGTTTATTTTCATTTTCTCGGAAACTAGTAGGCCTAGAATTAAGATTTTTGGTTTAAAATGTTCGTAATGAATGCCTCTACAAATCTTGTTATGGTCAAAACCACGCCAGACTTACCGTTTTTGAGAAAAAATATGTGCATCGCACAATAACATACATATTTTCAGCTAAAAGTATGGCATAATTTGGTTTATTTTCATTTTCTCGGAAACTAGTAGGCCTAGAATTAAGATTTTTGGTTTAAAATGTTCGTAATGAATGCCTCTACAAATCTTGTTATGGTCAAAACCACGCCAGACTTACCGTTTTTGAGAAAAAATATGTGCATCGCACAATAACATACATATTTTCAGCTAAAAGTATGGCATAATTTGGTTTATTTTCATTTTCTCGGAAACTAGTAGGCCTAGAATTAAGATTTTTGGTTTAAAATGTTCGTAATGAATGCCTCTACAAATCTTGTTATCGTCAAAACCACGCCAGACTTACCGTTTTTGAGAAAAAATATGTGCATCGCACAATAACATACATATTTTCAGCTAAAAGTATGGCATAATTTGGTTTATTTTCATTTTCTCGGAAACTAGTAGGCCTAGAATTAAGATTTTTGGTTTAAAATGTTCGTAATGAATGCCTCTACAAATCTTGTTATGGTCAAAACCACGCCAGACTTACCGTTTTTGAGAAAAAATATGTGAATCGCACAATAACATACATATTTTCAGCTAAAAGTATGGCATAATTTGGTTTATTTTCATTTTCTCGGAAACTAGTAGGCCTAGAATTAAGATTTTTGGTTTAAAATGTTCGTAATGAATGCCTCTACAAATCTTGTTATGGTCAAAACCACGCCAGACTTACCGTTTTTGAGAAAAAATATGTGCATCGCACAATAACATACATATTTTCAGCTAAAAGTATGGCATAATTTGGTTTATTTTCATTTTCTCGGAAACTAGTAGGCCTAGAATTAAGATTTTTGGTTTAAAATGTTCGTAATGAATGCCTCTACAAATCTTGTTATGGTCAAAACCACGCCAGACTTACCGTTTTTGAGAAAAAATATGTGCATCGCACAATAACATACATATTTTCAGCTAAAAGTATGGCATAATTTGGTTTATTTTCATTTTCTCGGAAACTAGTAGGCCTAGAATTAAGATTTTTGGTTTAAAATGTTCGTAATGAATGCCTCTACAAATCTTGTTATGGTCAAAACCACGCCAGACTTACCGTTTTTGAGAAAAAATATGTGCATCGCACAATAACATACATATTTTTACATATTTTCAGCTAAAAGTATGGCATAATTTGGTTTATTTTCATTTTCTCGGAAACTAGTAGGCCTAGAATTAAGATTTTTGGTTTAAAATGTTCGTAATGAATGCCTCTACAAATCTTGTTATGGTCAAAACCACGCCAGACTTACCGTTTTTGTGAAAAAATATGTGCATCGCACAATAACATACATATTTTCAGCTAAAAGTATGGCATAATTTGGTTTATTTTCATTTTCTCGGAAACTAGTAGGCCTAGAATTAAGATTTTTGGTTTAAAATGTTCGTAATGAATGCCTCTACAAATCTTGTTATGGTCAAAACCACGCCAGACTTACCGTTTTTGAGAAAAAATATGTGCATCGCACAATAACATACATATTTTTACATATTTTCAGCTAAAAGTATGGCATAATTTGGTTTATTTTCATTTTCTCGGAAACTAGTAGGCCTAGAATAAAGATTTTTGGTTTAAAATGTTCGTAATGAATGCCTCTACAAATCTTGTTATGGTCAAAACCACGCCAGACTTACCGTTTTTGAGAAAAAATATGTGCATCGCACAATAACATACATATTTTCAGCTAAAAGTATGGCATAATTTGGTTTATTTTCATTTTCTCGGAAACTAGTAGGCCTAGAATTAAGATTTTTGGTTTAAAATGTTCGTAATGAATGCCTCTACAAATCTTGTTATGGTCAAAACCACGCCAGACTTACCGTTTTTGAGAAAAAATATGTGCATCGCACAATAACATACATATTTTCAGCTAAAAGTATGGCATAATTTGGTTTATTTTCATTTTCTCGGAAACTAGTAGGCCTAGAATTAAGATTTTTGGTTTAAAATGTTCGTAATGAATGCCTCTACAAATCTTGTTATGGTCAAAACCACGCCAGACTTACCGTTTTTGAGAAAAAATATGTGCATCGCACAATAACACACATATTTTTACATATTTTCAGCTAAAAGTATGGCATAATTTGGTTTATTTTCATTTTCTCGGAAACTAGTAGGCCTAGAATTAAGATTTTTGGTTTAAAATGTTCGTAATGAATGCCTCTACAAATCTTGTTATGGTCAAAACCACGCCAGACTTACCGTTTTTGAGAAAAAATATGTGCATCGCACAATAACATACATATTTTCAACTAAAAGTATGGCATAATTTGGTTTATTTTCATTTTCTCGGAAACTAGTAGGCCTAGAATTAAGATTTTTGGTTTCAAATGTTCGTAATGAATGCCTCTACAAATCTTGTTATGGTCAAAACCACGCCAGACTTACCGTTTTTGAGAAAAAATATGTGCATCGCACAATAACATACATATTTTCAGCTAAAAGTATGGCATAATTTGGTTTATTTTCATTTTCTCGGAAACTAGTAGGCCTAGAATTAAGATTTTTGGTTTAAAATGTTCGTAATGAATGCCTCTACAAATCTTGTTATGGTCAAAACCACGCCAGACTTACCGTTTTTGAGAAAAAATATGTGCATCGCACAATAACATACATATTTTCAGCTAAAAGTATGGCATAATTTGGTTTATTTTCATTTTCTCGGAAACTAGTAGGCCTAGAATTAAGATTTTTGGTTTAAAATGTTCGTAATGAATGCCTCTACAAATCTTGTTATGGTCAAAACCACGCCAGACTTACCGTTTTTGAGAAAAAATATGTGCATCGCACAATAACATACATATTTTCAGCTAAAAGTATGGCATAATTTGGTTTATTTTCATTTTCTCGGAAACTAGTAGGCCTAGAATTAAGATTTTTAGTTTAAAATGTTCGTAATGAATGCCTCTACAAATCTTGTTATGGTCAAAACCACGCCAGACTTACCGTTTTTGAGAAAAAATATGTGCATCGCACAATAACATACATATTTTCAGCTAAAAGTATGGCATAATTTGGTTTATTTTCATTTTCTCGGAAACTAGTAGGCCTAGAATTAAGATTTTTGGTTTAAAATGTTCGTAATGAATGCCTCTACAAATCTTGTTATGGTCAAAACCACGCCAGACTTACCGTTTTTGAGAAAAAATATGTGCATCGCACAATAACATACATATTTTCAGCTAAAAGTATGGCATAATTTGGTTTATTTTCATTTTCTCGGAAACTAGTAGGCCTAGAATTAAGATTTTTGGTTTAAAATGTTTGTAATGAATGCCTCTACAAATCTTGTTATGGTCAAAACCACGCCAGACTTACCGTTTTTGAGAAAAAATATGTGCATCGCACAATAACATACATATTTTCAGCTAAAAGTATGGCATAATTTGGTTTATTTTCATTTTCTCGGAAACTAGTAGGCCTAGAATAAAGATTTTTGGTTTAAAATGTTCGTAATGAATGCCTCTACAAATCTTGTTATGGTCAAAACCACGCCAGACTTACCGTTTTTGAGAAAAAATATGTGCATCGCACAATAACATACATATTTTCAGCTAAAAGTATGGCATAATTTGGTTTATTTTCATTTTCTCGGAAACTAGTAGGCCTAGAATTAAGATTTTTGGTTTAAAATGTTCGTAATGAATGCCTCTACAAATCTTGTTATGGTCAAAACCACGCCAGACTTACCGTTTTTGAGAAAAAATATGTGCATCGCACAATAACATACATATTTTCAGCTAAAAGTATGGCATAATTTGGTTTATTTTCATTTTCTCGGAAACTAGTAGGCCTAAAATTAAGATTTTTGGTTTAAAATGTTCGTAATGAATGCCTCTACAAATCTTGTTATGGTCAAAACCACGCCAGACTTACCGTTTTTGAGAAAAAATATGTGCATCGCACAATAACATACATATTTTCAGCTAAAAGTATGGCATAATTTGGTTTATTTTCATTTTCTCGGAAACTAGTAGGCCTAGAATTAAGATTTTTGGTTTAAAATGTTCGTAATGAATGCCTCTACAAATCTTGTTATGGTCAAAACCACGCCAGACTTACCGTTTTTGAGAAAAAATATGTGAATCGCACAATAACATACATATTTTCAGCTAAAAGTATGGCATAATTTGGTTTATTTTCATTTTCTCGGAAACTAGTAGGCCTAGAATTAAGATTTTTGGTTTAAAATGTTCGTAATGAATGCCTCTACAAATCTTGTTATGGTCAAAACCACGCCAGACTTACCGTTTTTGAGAAAAAATATGTGCATCGCACAATAACATACATATTTTCAGCTAAAAGTATGGCATAATTTGGTTTATTTTCATTTTCTCGGAAACTAGTAGGCCTAGAATTAAGATTTTTGGTTTAAAATGTTCGTAATGAATGCCTCTACAAATCTTGTTATGGTCAAAACCACGCCAGACTTACCGTTTTTGAGAAAAAATATGTGCATCGCACAATAACATACATATTTTCAGCTAAAAGTATGGCATAATTTGGTTTATTTTCATTTTCTCGGAAACTAGTAGGCCTAGAATTAAGATTTTTGGTTTAAAATGTTCGTAATGAATGCCTCTACAAATCTTGTTATGGTCAAAACCACGCCAGACTTACCGTTTTTGAGAAAAAATATGTGCATCGCACAATAACATACATATTTTTACATATTTTCAGCTAAAAGTATGGCATAATTTGGTTTATTTTCATTTTCTCGGAAACTAGTAGGCCTAGAATAAAGATTTTTGGTTTAAAATGTTCGTAATGAATGCCTCTACAAATCTTGTTATGGTCAAAACCACGCCAGACTTACCGTTTTTGAGAAAAAATATGTGCATCGCACAATAACATACATATTTTCAGCTAAAAGTATGGCATAATTTGGTTTATTTTCATTTTCTCGGAAACTAGTAGGCCTAGAATTAAGATTTTTGGTTTAAAATGTTCGTAATGAATGCCTCTACAAATCTTGTTATGGTCAAAACCACGCCAGACTTACCGTTTTTGAGAAAAAATATGTGCATCGCACAATAACATACATATTTTCAGCTAAAAGTATGGCATAATTTGGTTTATTTTCATTTTCTCGGAAACTAGTAGGCCTAGAATTAAGATTTTTGGTTTAAAATGTTCGTAATGAATGCCTCTACAAATCTTGTTATGGTCAAAACCACGCCAGACTTACCGTTTTTGAGAAAAAATATGTGCATCGCACAATAACATACATATTTTCAGCTAAAAGTATGGCATAATTTGGTTTATTTTCATTTTCTCGGAAACTAGTAGGCCTAGAATTAAGATTTTTGGTTTAAAATGTTCGTAATGAATGCCTCTACAAATCTTGTTATGGTCAAAACCACGCCAGACTTACCGTTTTTGAGAAAAAATATGTGCATCGCACAATAACATACATATTTTTACATATTTTCAGCTAAAAGTATGGCATAATTTGGTTTATTTTCATTTTCTCGGAAACTAGTAGGCCTAGAATTAAGATTTTTGGTTTAAAATGTTCGTAATGAATGCCTCTACAAATCTTGTTATGGTCAAAACCACGCCAGACTTACCGTTTTTGAGAAAAAATATGTGCATCGCACAATAACATACATATTTTCAGCTAAAAGTATGGCATAATTTGGTTTATTTTCATTTTCTCGGAAACTAGTAGGCCTAGAATTAAGATTTTTGGTTTAAAATGTTCGTAATGAATGCCTCTACAAATCTTGTTATGGTCAAAACCACGCCAGACTTACCGTTTTTGAGAAAAAATATGTGCATCGCACAATAACATACATATTTTCAGCTAAAAGTATGGCATAATTTGGTTTATTTTCATTTTCTCGGAAACTAGTAGGCCTAGAATTAAGATTTTTGGTTTAAAATGTTCGTAATGAATGCCTCTACAAATCTTGTTATGGTCAAAACCACGCCAGACTTACCGTTTTTGAGAAAAAATATGTGCATCGCACAATAACATACATATTTTCAGCTAAAAGTATGGCATAATTTGGTTTATTTTCATTTTCTCGGAAACTAGTAGGCCTAGAATTAAGATTTTTGGTTTAAAATGTTCGTAATGAATGCCTCTACAAATCTTGTTATGGTCAAAACCACGCCAGACTTACCGTTTTTGAGAAAAAATATGTGCATCGCACAATAACATACATATTTTCAGCTAAAAGTATGGCATAATTTGGTTTATTTTCATTTTCTCGGAAACTAGTAGGCCTAGAATTAAGATTTTTGGTTTAAAATGTTCGTAATGAATGCCTCTACAAATCTTGTTATGGTCAAAACCACGCCAGACTTACCGTTTTTGAGAAAAAATATGTGCATCGCACAATAACATACATACAGTTAATCAAAAAAGTAAGTATACACTACCTCCTGAACTATATTTTTCTAAAGAAAACTAAATATTTGCAACAAAAATCAACAACCATTTTTTTTTCTGTTTTCACAAACGTAATACTATTTTTAAAAAAGAACAAACATAACAAAATAACAAAACATAAACAATAAAATTCAACTTAAAGTAATATGAATGGAAATTTACATCAAAAAAGTAAGTATACAAACAAAAAAGAATACTTTTACGAAATGTTTCTCTGCTCTCTAGTCTTCTTATCAATATTTCGTTGGGTAGCCTTTGGCTTTTATAATTGCTTGCATTCGATTTGGCATCGAGTTAACTAATTTTGATGTTACTTTTTGGCTTATTTTAGCCAACTCTTTCTGAAGCACTCTTTTCAAGTCTTATTTTGTCTTGACACCGTGTTTTTGAACTTCCCGTGTCAAATGTTCCCATAAATGTTCTATTGCATTCATGACGGGCGATTGGGTGGTGTTCTCAGCTGGTTACGAACATTATATAATAACTATTCCTTAACAATATGAGAAGTGTGTTTTGGGTAATTATCTTGTTGAAAGATAAATGACACTTCTAGACCCAACTTTCTAACGCTTTCAAGTAAATTAGTTTTCAATATGTCCAAATAGGCATATTTGTCCATTGTACCATCAATGAAAAATAAATTACCGACGCCATTTGCCGCCATACACCCCCATACCATTACGGAGCCACCACTTTGCTTTACAGTTCCGTCAAAAACGATTAAATTTTGTAAAAGCTCATGTAAATTGTGATCCAGCTTTCTGGAATAAGATCGTATTCTCAAATGAAAGCAAATTTAACATTCATGGATCCGATGGACGTGCTAAAATTTGGCGTAAAACAAACGCGGAGCTAGATCCCGCAAACATGGCCGGAACTGTAAAGCAAGGTGGTGGCTCCGTAATGGTATGGGGGTGTATGGCGGCAAATGGCGTCGGTAATTTATTTTTCATTGATGGTACAATGGACAAATATGCCTATTTGGACATATTGAAAACTAATTTACTTGAAAGCGTTAGAAAGTTGGGTCTAGAAGTGTCATTTATCTTTCAACAAGATAATTACCCAAAACACACTTCTCATATTGTTAAGGAATAGTTATTATATAATGTTCGTAACCAGCTGAGAACACCACCCAATCGCCCGTCATGAATGCAATAGAACATTTATGGGAACATTTGACACGGGAAGTTCAAAAACACGGTGTCAAGACAAAATAAGACTTGAAAAGAGTGCTTCAGAAAGAGTTGGCTAAAATAAGCCAAAAAGTAACATCAAAATTAGTTAACTCGATGCCAAATCGAATGCAAGCAATTATAAAAGCCAAAGGCTACCCAACGAAATATTGATAAGAAGACTAGAGAGCAGAGAAACATTTCGTAAAAGTATTCTTTTTTGTTTGTATACTTACTTTTTTGATGTAAATTTCCATTCATATTACTTTAAGTTGAATTTTATTGTTTATGTTTTGTTATTTTGTTATGTTTGTTCTTTTTTAAAAATAGTATTACGTTTGTGAAAACAGAAAAAAAAATGGTTGTTGATTTTTGTTGCAAATATTTAGTTTTCTTTAGAAAAATATAGTTCAGGAGGTAGTGTATACTTACTTTTTTGATTAACTGTATTTTCAGCTAAAAGTATGGCATAATTTGGTTTATTTTCATTTTCTCGGAAACTAGTAGGCCTAGAATTAAGATTTTTGGTTTAAAATGTTCGTAATGAATGCCTCTACAAATCTTGTTATGGTCAAAACCACGCCAGACTTACCGTTTTTGAGAAAAAATATGTGCATCGCACAATAACATACATATTTTCAGCTAAAAGTATGGCATAATTTGGTTTATTTTCATTTTCTCGGAAACTAGTAGGCCTAGAATTAAGATTTTTGGTTTAAAATGTTCGTAATGAATGCCTCTACAAATCTTGTTATGGTCAAAACCACGCCAGACTTACCGTTTTTGAGAAAAAATATGTGCATCGCACAATAACATACATATTTTCAGCTAAAAGTATGGCATAATTTGGTTTATTTTCATTTTCTCGGAAACTAGTAGGCTTAGAATTAAGATTTTTGGTTTAAAATGTTCGTAATGAATGCCTCTACAAATCTTGCTATGGTCAAAACCACGCCAGACTTACCGTTTTTGAGAAAAAATATGTGCATCGCACAATAACATACATATTTTCAGCTAAAAGTATGGCATAATTTGGTTTATTTTCATTTTCTCGGAAACTAGTAGGCCTAGAATTAAGATTTTTGGTTTAAAATGTTCGTAATGAATGCCTCTACAAATCTTGTTATGGTCAAAACCACGCCAGACTTACCGTTTTTGAGAAAAAATATGTGCATCGCACAATAACATACATATTTTCAGCTAAAAGTATGGCATAATTTGGTTTATTTTCATTTTCTCGGAAACTAGTAGGCCTAGAATTAAGATTTTTGGTTTAAAATGTTCGTAATGAATGCCTCTACAAATCTTGTTATGGTCAAAACCACGCCAGACTTACCGTTTTTGAGAAAAAATATGTGCATCGCACAATAACATACATATTTTCAGCTAAAAGTATGGCATAATTTGGTTTATTTTCATTTTCTCGGAAACTAGTAGGCCTAGAATTAAGATTTTTGTTTTAAAATGTTCGTAATGAATGCCTCTACAAATCTTGTTATGGTCAAAACCACGCCAGACTTACCGTTTTTGAGAAAAAATATGTGCATCGCACAATAACATACATATTTTCAGCTAAAAGTATGGCATAATTTGGTTTATTTTCATTTTCTCGGAAACTAGTAGGCCTAGAATTAAGATTTTTGGTTTAAAATGTTCGTAATGAATGCCTCTACAAATCTTGTTATGGTCAAAACCACGCCAGACTTACCGTTTTTGAGAAAAAATATGTGCATCGCAAAATAACATACATATTTTCAGCTAAAAGTATGGCATAATTTGGTTTATTTTCATTTTCTCGGAAACTAGTAGGCCTAGAATTAAGATTTTTGGTTTAAAATGTTCGTAATGAATGCCTCTACAAATCTTGTTATGGTCAAAACCACGCCAGACTTACCGTTTTTGAGAAAAAATATGTGCATCGCACAATAACATACATATTTTCAGCTAAAAGTATGGCATAATTTGGTTTATTTTCATTTTCTCGGAAACTAGTAGGCCTAGAATTAAGATTTTTGGTTTAAAATGTTCGTAATGAATGCCTCTACAAATCTTGTTATGGTCAAAACCACGCCAGACTTACCGTTTTTGAGAAAAAATATGTGCATCGCACAATAACATACATATTTTCAGCTAAAAGTATGGCATAATTTGGTTTATTTTCATTTTCTCGGAAACTAGTAGGCCTAGAATTAAGATTTTTGGTTTAAAATGTTCGTAATGAATGCCTCTACAAATCTTGTTATGGTCAAAACCACGCCAGACTTACCGTTTTTGAGAAAAAATATGTGCATCGCACAATAACATACATATTTTCAGCTAAAAGTATGGCATAATTTGGTTTATTTTCATTTTCTCGGAAACTAGTAGGCCTAGAATTAAGATTTTTGGTTTAAAATGTTCGTAATGAATGCCTCTACAAATCTTGTTATGGTCAAAACCACGCCAGACTTACCGTTTTTGAGAAAAAATATGTGCATCGCACAATAACATACATATTTTTACATATTTTCAGCTAAAAGTATGGCATAATTTGGTTTATTTTCATTTTCTCGGAAACTAGTAGGCCTAGAATTAAGATTTTTGGTTTAAAATGTTCGTAATGAATGCCTCTACAAATCTTGTTATGGTCAAAACCACGCCAGACTTACCGTTTTTGAGAAAAAATATGTGCATCGCACAATAACATACATATTTTTACATATTTTCAGCTAAAAGTATGGCATAATTTGGTTTATTTTCATTTTCTCGGAAACTAGTAGGCCTAGAATTAAGATTTTTGGTTTAAAATGTTCGTAATGAATGCCTCTACAAATCTTGTTATGGTCAAAACCACGCCAGACTTACCGTTTTTGAGAAAAAATATGTGCATCGCACAATAACATACATATTTCAGCTAAAAGTATGGCATAATTTGGTTTATTTTCATTTTCTCGGAAACTAGTAGGCCTAGAATTAAGATTTTTGGTTTAAAATGTTCGTAATGAATGCCTCTACAAATCTTGTTATGGTCAAAACCACGCCAGACTTACCGTTTTTGAGAAAAAATATGTGCATCGCACAATAACATACATATTTTCAGCTAAAAGTATGGCATAATTTGGTTTATTTTCATTTTCTCGGAAACTAGTAGGCCTAGAATTAAGATTTTTGGTTTAAAATGTTCGTAATGAATGCCTCTACAAATCTTGTTATGGTCAAAACCACGCCAGACTTACCGTTTTTGAGAAAAAATATGTGCATCGCACAATAACATACATATTTTCAGCTAAAAGTATGGCATAATTTGGTTTATTTTCATTTTCTCGGAAACTAGTAGGCCTAGAATTAAGATTTTTAGTTTAAAATGTTCGTAATGAATGCCTCTACAAATCTTGTTATGGTCAAAACCACGCCAGACTTACCGTTTTTGAGAAAAAATATGTGCATCGCACAATAACATACATATTTTCAGCTAAAAGTATGGCATAATTTGGTTTATTTTCATTTTCTCGGAAACTAGTAGGCCTAGAATAAAGATTTTTGGCTTAAAATGTTCGTAATGAATGCCTCTACAAATCTTGTTATGGTCAAAACCACGCCAGACTTACCGTTTTTGAGAAAAAATATGTGCATCGCACAATAACATACATATTTTTACATATTTTCAGCTAAAAGTATGGCATAATTTGGTTTATTTTCATTTTCTCGGAAACTAGTAGGCCTAGAATTAAGATTTTTGGTTTAAAATGTTCGTAATGAATGCCTCTACAAATCTTGTTATGGTCAAAACCACGCCAGACTTACCGTTTTTGAGAAAAAATATGTGCATCGCACAATAACATACATATTTTTACATATTTTCAGCTAAAAGTATGGCATAATTTGGTTTATTTTCATTTTCTCGGAAACTAGTAGGCCTAGAATAAAGATTTTTGGTTTAAAATGTTCGTAATGAATGCCTCTACAAATCTTGTTATGGTCAAAACCACGCCAGACTTACCGTTTTTGAGAAAAAATATGTGCATCGCACAATAACATACATATTTTCAGCTAAAAGTATGGCATAATTTGGTTTATTTTCATTTTCTCGGAAACTAGTAGGCCTAGAATTAAGATTTTTGGTTTAAAATGTTCGTAATGAATGCCTCTACAAATCTTGTTATGGTCAAAACCACGCCAGACTTACCGTTTTTGAGAAAAAATATGTGCATCGCACAATAACATACATATTTTCAGCTAAAAGTATGGCATAATTTGGTTTATTTTCATTTTCTCGGAAACTAGTAGGCCTAGAATTAAGATTTTTGGTTTAAAATGTTCGTAATGAATGCCTCTACAAATCTTGTTATGGTCAAAACCACGCCAGACTTACCGTTTTTGAGAAAAAATATGTGCATCGCACAATAACATACATATTTTTACATATTTTCAGCTAAAAGTATGGCATAATTTGGTTTATTTTCATTTTCTCGGAAACTAGTAGGCCTAGAATTAAGATTTTTGGTTTAAAATGTTCGTAATGAATGCCTCTACAAATCTTGTTATGGTCAAAACCACGCCAGACTTACCGTTTTTGAGAAAAAATATGTGCATCGCACAATAACATACATATTTTCAGCTAAAAGTATGGCATAATTTGGTTTATTTTCATTTTCTCGGAAACTAGTAGGCCTAGAATTAAGATTTTTAGTTTAAAATGTTCGTAATGAATGCCTCTACAAATCTTGTTATGGTCAAAACCACGCCAGACTTACCGTTTTTGAGAAAAAATATGTGCATCGCACAATAACATACATATTTTCAGCTAAAAGTATGGCATAATTTGGTTTATTTTCATTTTCTCGGAAACTAGTAGGCCTAGAATTAAGATTTTTGGTTTAAAATGTTCGTAATGAATGCCTCTACAAATCTTGTTATGGTCAAAACCACGCCAGACTTACCGTTTTTGAGAAAAAATATGTGCATCGCACAATAACATACATATTTTCAGCTAAAAGTATGGCATAATTTGGTTTATTTTCATTTTCTCGGAAACTAGTAGGCCTAGAATAAAGATTTTTGGTTTAAAATGTTCGTAATGAATGCCTCTACAAATCTTGTTATGGTCAAAACCACGCCAGACTTACCGTTTTTGAGAAAAAATATGTGCATCGCACAATAACATACATATTTTCAGCTAAAAGTATGGCATAATTTGGTTTATTTTCATTTTCTCGGAAACTAGTAGGCCTAGAATTAAGATTTTTGGTTTAAAATGTTCGTAATGAATGCCTCTACAAATCTTGTTATGGTCAAAACCACGCCAGACTTACCGTTTTTGAGAAAAAATATGTGCATCGCACAATAACATACATATTTTCAGCTAAAAGTATGGCATAATTTGGTTTATTTTCATTTTCTCGGAAACTAGTAGGCCTAGAATTAAGATTTTTGGTTTAAAATGTTCGTAATGAATGCCTCTACAAATCTTGTTATGGTCAAAACCACGCCAGACTTACCGTTTTTGAGAAAAAATATGTGCATCGCACAATAACATACATATTTTTACATATTTTCAGCTAAAAGTATTGCATAATTTGGTTTATTTTCATTTTCTCGGAAACTAGTAGGCCTAGAATTAAGATTTTTGGTTTCAAATGTTCGTAATGAATGCCTCTACAAATCTTGTTATGGTCAAAACCACGCCAGACTTACCGTTTTTGAGAAAAAATATGTGCATCGCACAATAACATACATATTTTTACATATTTTCAGCTAAAAGTATGGCATAATTTGGTTTATTTTCATTTTCTCGGAAACTAGTAGGCCTAGAATTAAGATTTTTGGTTTAAAATGTTCGTAATGAATGCCTCTACAAATCTTGTTATGGTCAAAACCACGCCAGACTTACCGTTTTTGAGAAAAAATATGTGCATCGCACAATAACATACATATTTTCAGCTAAAAGTATGGCATAATTTGGTTTATTTTCATTTTCTCGGAAACTAGTAGGCCTAGAATTAAGATTTTTGGTTTAAAATGTTCGTAATGAATGCCTCTACAAATCTTGTTATGGTCAAAACCACGCCAGACTTACCGTTTTTGAGAAAAAATATGTGCATCGCACAATAACATACATATTTTCAGCTAAAAGTATGGCATAATTTGGTTTATTTTCATTTTCTCGGAAACTAGTAGGCCTAGAATTAAGATTTTTGTTTTAAAATGTTCGTAATGAATGCCTCTACAAATCTTGTTATGGTCAAAACCACGCCAGACTTACCGTTTTTGAGAAAAAATATGTGCATCGCACAATAACATACATATTTTCAGCTAAAAGTATGGCATAATTTGGTTTATTTTCATTTTCTCGGAAACTAGTAGGCCTAGAATTAAGATTTTTGGTTTAAAATGTTCGTAATGAATGCCTCTACAAATCTTGTTATGGTCAAAACCACGCCAGACTTACCGTTTTTGAGAAAAAATATGTGCATCGCACAATAACATACATATTTTCAGCTAAAAGTATGGCATAATTTGGTTTATTTTCATTTTCTCGGAAACTAGTAGGCCTAGAATTAAGATTTTTGGTTTAAAATGTTCGTAATGAATGCCTCTACAAATCTTGTTATGGTCAAAACCACGCCAGACTTACCGTTTTTGAGAAAAAATATGTGCATCGCACAATAACATACATATTTTCAGCTAAAAGTATGGCATAATTTGGTTTATTTTCATTTTCTCGGAAACTAGTAGGCCTAGAATTAAGATTTTTGGTTTAAAATGTTCGTAATGAATGCCTCTACAAATCTTGTTATGGTCAAAACCACGCCAGACTTACCGTTTTTGAGAAAAAATATGTGCATCGCACAATAACATACATATTTTTACATATTTTCAGCTAAAAGTATGGCATAATTTGGTTTATTTTCATTTTCTCGGAAACTAGTAGGCCTAGAATTAAGATTTTTGGTTTAAAATGTTCGTAATGAATGCCTCTACAAATCTTGTTATGGTCAAAACCACGCCAGACTTACCGTTTTTGAGAAAAAATATGTGCATCGCACAATAACATACATATTTTTACATATTTTCAGCTAAAAGTATGGCATAATTTGGTTTATTTTCATTTTCTCGGAAACTAGTAGGCCTAGAATTAAGATTTTTGGTTTAAAATGTTCGTAATGAATGCCTCTACAAATCTTGTTATGGTCAAAACCACGCCAGACTTACCGTTTTTGAGAAAAAATATGTGCATCGCACAATAACATACATATTTCAGCTAAAAGTATGGCATAATTTGGTTTATTTTCATTTTCTCGGAAACTAGTAGGCCTAGAATTAAGATTTTTGGTTTAAAATGTTCGTAATGAATGCCTCTACAAATCTTGTTATGGTCAAAACCACGCCAGACTTACCGTTTTTGAGAAAAAATATGTGCATCGCACAATAACATACATATTTTCAGCTAAAAGTATGGCATAATTTGGTTTATTTTCATTTTCTCGGAAACTAGTAGGCCTAGAATTAAGATTTTTGGTTTAAAATGTTCGTAATGAATGCCTCTACAAATCTTGTTATGGTCAAAACCACGCCAGACTTACCGTTTTTGAGAAAAAATATGTGCATCGCACAATAACATACATATTTTCAGCTAAAAGTATGGCATAATTTGGTTTATTTTCATTTTCTCGGAAACTAGTAGGCCTAGAATTAAGATTTTTAGTTTAAAATGTTCGTAATGAATGCCTCTACAAATCTTGTTATGGTCAAAACCACGCCAGACTTACCGTTTTTGAGAAAAAATATGTGCATCGCACAATAACATACATATTTTCAGCTAAAAGTATGGCATAATTTGGTTTATTTTCATTTTCTCGGAAACTAGTAGGCCTAGAATAAAGATTTTTGGCTTAAAATGTTCGTAATGAATGCCTCTACAAATCTTGTTATGGTCAAAACCACGCCAGACTTACCGTTTTTGAGAAAAAATATGTGCATCGCACAATAACATACATATTTTTACATATTTTCAGCTAAAAGTATGGCATAATTTGGTTTATTTTCATTTTCTCGGAAACTAGTAGGCCTAGAATTAAGATTTTTGGTTTAAAATGTTCGTAATGAATGCCTCTACAAATCTTGTTATGGTCAAAACCACGCCAGACTTACCGTTTTTGAGAAAAAATATGTGCATCGCACAATAACATACATATTTTTACATATTTTCAGCTAAAAGTATGGCATAATTTGGTTTATTTTCATTTTCTCGGAAACTAGTAGGCCTAGAATAAAGATTTTTGGTTTAAAATGTTCGTAATGAATGCCTCTACAAATCTTGTTATGGTCAAAACCACGCCAGACTTACCGTTTTTGAGAAAAAATATGTGCATCGCACAATAACATACATATTTTCAGCTAAAAGTATGGCATAATTTGGTTTATTTTCATTTTCTCGGAAACTAGTAGGCCTAGAATTAAGATTTTTGGTTTAAAATGTTCGTAATGAATGCCTCTACAAATCTTGTTATGGTCAAAACCACGCCAGACTTACCGTTTTTGAGAAAAAATATGTGCATCGCACAATAACATACATATTTTCAGCTAAAAGTATGGCATAATTTGGTTTATTTTCATTTTCTCGGAAACTAGTAGGCCTAGAATTAAGATTTTTGGTTTAAAATGTTCGTAATGAATGCCTCTACAAATCTTGTTATGGTCAAAACCACGCCAGACTTACCGTTTTTGAGAAAAAATATGTGCATCGCACAATAACATACATATTTTTACATATTTTCAGCTAAAAGTATGGCATAATTTGGTTTATTTTCATTTTCTCGGAAACTAGTAGGCCTAGAATTAAGATTTTTGGTTTAAAATGTTCGTAATGAATGCCTCTACAAATCTTGTTATGGTCAAAACCACGCCAGACTTACCGTTTTTGAGAAAAAATATGTGCATCGCACAATAACATACATATTTTCAGCTAAAAGTATGGCATAATTTGGTTTATTTTCATTTTCTCGGAAACTAGTAGGCCTAGAATTAAGATTTTTAGTTTAAAATGTTCGTAATGAATGCCTCTACAAATCTTGTTATGGTCAAAACCACGCCAGACTTACCGTTTTTGAGAAAAAATATGTGCATCGCACAATAACATACATATTTTCAGCTAAAAGTATGGCATAATTTGGTTTATTTTCATTTTCTCGGAAACTAGTAGGCCTAGAATTAAGATTTTTGGTTTAAAATGTTCGTAATGAATGCCTCTACAAATCTTGTTATGGTCAAAACCACGCCAGACTTACCGTTTTTGAGAAAAAATATGTGCATCGCACAATAACATACATATTTTTACATATTTTCAGCTAAAAGTATGGCATAATTTGGTTTATTTTCATTTTCTCGGAAACTAGTAGGCCTAGAATAAAGATTTTTGGTTTAAAATGTTCGTAATGAATGCCTCTACAAATCTTGTTATGGTCAAAACCACGCCAGACTTACCGTTTTTGAGAAAAAATATGTGCATCGCACAATAACATACATATTTTCAGCTAAAAGTATGGCATAATTTGGTTTATTTTAATTTTCTCGGAAACTAGTAGGCCTAGAATTAAGATTTTTGGTTTAAAATGTTCGTAATGAATGCCTCTACAAATCTTGTTATGGTCAAAACCACGCCAGACTTACCGTTTTTGAGAAAAAATATGTGCATCGCACAATAACATACATATTTTCAGCTAAAAGTATGGCATAATTTGGTTTATTTTCATTTTCTCGGAAACTAGTAGGCCTAGAATTAAGATTTTTGGTTTAAAATGTTCGTAATGAATGCCTCTACAAATCTTGTTATGGTCAAAACCACGCCAGACTTACCGTTTTTGAGAAAAAATATGTGCATCGCACAATAACATACATATTTTTACATATTTTCAGCTAAAAGTATTGCATAATTTGGTTTATTTTCATTTTCTCGGAAACTAGTAGGCCTAGAATTAAGATTTTTGGTTTCAAATGTTCGTAATGAATGCCTCTACAAATCTTGTTATGGTCAAAACCACGCCAGACTTACCGTTTTTGAGAAAAAATATGTGCATCGCACAATAACATACATATTTTTACATATTTTCAGCTAAAAGTATGGCATAATTTGGTTTATTTTCATTTTCTCGGAAACTAGTAGGCCTAGAATTAAGATTTTTGGTTTAAAATGTTCGTAATGAATGCCTCTACAAATCTTGTTATGGTCAAAACCACGCCAGACTTACCGTTTTTGAGAAAAAATATGTGCATCGCACAATAACATACATATTTTCAGCTAAAAGTATGGCATAATTTGGTTTATTTTCATTTTCTCGGAAACTAGTAGGCCTAGAATTAAGATTTTTGGTTTAAAATGTTCGTAATGAATGCCTCTACAAATCTTGTTATGGTCAAAACCACGCCAGACTTACCGTTTTTGAGAAAAAATATGTGCATCGCACAATAACATACATATTTTCAGCTAAAAGTATGGCATAATTTGGTTTATTTTCATTTTCTCGGAAACTAGTAGGCCTAGAATTAAGATTTTTGGTTTAAAATGTTCGTAATGAATGCCTCTACAAATCTTGTTATGGTCAAAACCACGCCAGACTTACCGTTTTTGAGAAAAAATATGTGCATCGCACAATAACATACATATTTTTACATATTTTCAGCTAAAAGTATGGCATAATTTGGTTTATTTTCATTTTCTCGGAAACTAGTAGGCCTAGAATTAAGATTTTTGGTTTAAAATGTTCGTAATGAATGCCTCTACAAATCTTGTTATGGTCAAAACCACGCCAGACTTACCGTTTTTGAGAAAAAATATGTGCATCGCACAATAACATACATATTTTTACATATTTTCAGCTAAAAGTATGGCATAATTTGGTTTATTTTCATTTTCTCGGAAACTAGTAGGCCTAGAATTAAGATTTTTGGTTTAAAATGTTCGTAATGAATGCCTCTACAAATCTAGTTATGGTCAAAACCACGCCAGACTTACCGTTTTTGAGAAAAAATATGTGCATCGCACAATAACATACATATTTTCAGCTAAAAGTATGGCATAATTTGGTTTATTTTCATTTTCTCGGAAACTAGTAGGCCTAGAATTAAGATTTTTGGTTTAAAATGTTCGTAATGAATGCCTCTACAAATCTTGTTATGGTCAAAACCACGCCAGACTTACCGTTTTTGAGAAAAAATATGTGCATCGCACAATAACATACATATTTTTACATATTTTCAGCTAAAAGTATGGCATAATTTGGTTTATTTTCATTTTCTCGGAAACTAGTAGGCCTAGAATTAAGATTTTTGGTTTAAAATGTTCGTAATGAATGCCTCTACAAATCTTGTTATGGTCAAAACCACGCCAGACTTACCGTTTTTGAGAAAAAATATGTGCATCGCACAATAACATACATATTTTCAGCTAAAAGTATGGCATAATTTGGTTTATTTTCATTTTCTCGGAAACTAGTAGGCCTAGAATTAAGATTTTTGGTTTAAAATGTTCGTAATGAATGCCTCTACAAATCTTGTTATGGTCAAAACCACGCCAGACTTACCGTTTTTGAGAAAAAATATGTGCATCGCACAATAACATACATATTTTCAGCTAAAAGTATGGCATAATTTGGTTTATTTTCATTTTCTCGGAAACTAGTAGGCCTAGAATTAAGATTTTTGGTTTAAAATGTTCGTAATGAATGCCTCTACAAATCTTGTTATGGTAAAACCACGCCAGACTTACCGTTTTTGAGAAAAAATATGTGCATCGCACAATAACATACATATTTTTACATATTTTCAGCTAAAAGTATGGCATAATTTGGTTTATTTTCATTTTCTCGGAAACTAGTAGGCCTAGAATTAAGATTTTTGGTTTAAAATATTCGTAATGAATGCCTCTACAAATCTTGTTATGGTCAAAACCACGCCAGACTTACCGTTTTTGAGAAAAAATATGTGCATCGCACAATAACATACATATTTTCAGCTAAAAGTATGGCATAATTTGGTTTATTTTCATTTTCTCGGAAACTAGTAGGCCTAGAATTAAGATTTTTGGTTTAAAATGTTCGTAATGAATGCCTCTACAAATCTTGTTATGGTCAAAACCACGCCAGACTTACCGTTTTTGAGAAAAAATATGTGCATCGCACAATAACATACATATTTTCAGCTAAAAGTATGGCATAATTTGGTTTATTTTCATTTTCTCGGAAACTAGTAGGCCTAGAATAAAGATTTTTGGTTTAAAATGTTCGTAATGAATGCCTCTACAAATCTTGTTATGGTCAAAACCACGCCAGACTTACCGTTTTTGAGAAAAAATATGTGCATCGCACAATAACATACATATTTTTACATATTTTCAGCTAAAAGTATGGCATAATTTGGTTTATTTTCATTTTCTCGGAAACTAGTAGGCCTAGAATTAAGATTTTTGGTTTAAAATGTTCGTAATGAATGCCTCTACAAATCTTGTTATGGTCAAAACCACGCCAGACTTACCGTTTTTGAGAAAAAATATGTGCATCGCACAATAACATACATATTTTTACATATTTTCAGCTAAAAGTATGGCATAATTTGGTTTATATTCATTTTCTCGGAAACTAGTAGGCCTAGAATTAAGATTTTTGGTTTAAAATGTTCGTAATGAATGCCTCTACAAATCTTGTTATGGTCAAAACCACGCCAGACTTACCGTTTTTGAGAAAAAATATGTGCATCGCACAATAACATACATATTTTCAGCTAAAAGTATGGCATAATTTGGTTTATTTTCATTTTCTCGGAAACTAGTAGGCCTAGAATTAAGATTTTTGGTTTAAAATGTTCGTAATGAATGCCTCTACAAATCTTGTTATGGTCAAAACCACGCCAGACTTACCGTTTTTGAGAAAAAATATGTGCATCGCACAATAACATACATATTTTCAGCTAAAAGTATGGCATAATTTGGTTTATTTTCATTTTCTCGGAAACTAGTAGGCCTAGAATTAAGATTTTTAGTTTAAAATGTTCGTAATGAATGCCTCTACAAATCTTGTTATGGTCAAAACCACGCCAGACTTACCGTTTTTGAGAAAAAATATGTGCATCGCACAATAACATACATATTTTTACATATTTTCAGCTAAAAGTATGGCATAATTTGGTTTATTTTCATTTTCTCGGAAACTAGTAGGCCTAGAATTAAGATTTTTGGTTTAAAATGTTCGTAATGAATGCCTCTACAAATCTTGTTATGGTCAAAACCACGCCAGACTTACCGTTTTTGAGAAAAAATATGTGCATCGCACAATAACATACATATTTTCAGCTAAAAGTATGGCATAATTTGGTTTATTTTCATTTTCTCGGAAACTAGTAGGCCTAGAATTAAGATTTTTGGTTTAAAATGTTCGTAATGAATGCCTCTACAAATCTTGTTATGGTCAAAACCACGCCAGACTTACCGTTTTTGAGAAAAAATATGTGCATCGCACAATAACATACATATTTTCAGCTAAAAGTATGGCATAATTTGGTTTATTTTCATTTTCTCGGAAACTAGTAAGCCTAGAATTAAGATTTTTGGTTTAAAATGTTCGTAATGAATGCCTCTACAAATCTTGTTATGGTCAAAACCACGCCAGACTTACCGTTTTTGAGAAAAAATATGTGCATCGCACAATAACATACATATTTTTACATATTTTCAGCTAAAAGTATGGCATAATTTGGTTTATTTTCATTTTCTCGGAAACTAGTAGGCCTAGAATTAAGATTTTTAGTTTAAAATGTTCGTAATGAATGCCTCTACAAATCTTGTTATGGTCAAAACCACGCCAGACTTACCGTTTTTGAGAAAAAATATGTGCATCGCACAATAACATACATATTTTCAGCTAAAAGTATGGCATAATTTGGTTTATTTTCATTTTCTCGGAAACTAGTAGGCCTAGAATTAAGATTTTTGGTTTAAAATGTTCGTAATGAATGCCTCTACAAATCTTGTTATGGTCAAAACCACGCCAGACTTACCGTTTTTGAGAAAAAATATGTGCATCGCACAATAACATACATATTTTTACATATTTTCAGCTAAAAGTATGGCATAATTTGGTTTATTTTGATTTTCTCGGAAACTAGTAGGCCTAGAATTAAGATTTTTGGTTTAAAATGTTCGTAATGAATGCCTCTACAAATCTTGTTATGGTCAAAACCACGCCAGACTTACCGTTTTTGAGAAAAAATATGTGCATCGCACAATAACATACATATTTTCAGCTAAAAGTATGGCATAATTTGGTTTATTTTCATTTTCTCGGAAACTAGTAGGCCTAGAATTAAGATTTTTGGTTTAAAATGTTCGTAATGAATGCCTCTACAAATCTTGTTATGGTCAAAACCACGCCAGACTTACCGTTTTTGAGAAAAAATATGTGCATCGCACAATAACATACATATTTTCAGCTAAAAGTATGGCATAATTTGGTTTATTTTCATTTTCTCGGAAACTAGTAGGCCTAGAATTAAGATTTTTGGTTTAAAATGTTCGTAATGAATGCCTCTACAAATCTTGTTATGGTCAAAACCACGCCAGACTTACCGTTTTTGAGAAAAAATATGTGCATCGCACAATAACATACATATTTTCAGCTAAAAGTATGGCATAATTTGGTTTATTTTCATTTTCTCGGAAACTAGTAGGCCTAGAATTAAGATTTTTGGTTTAAAATGTTCGTAATGAATGCCTCTACAAATCTTGTTATGGTCAAAACCACGCCAGACTTACCGTTTTTGAGAAAAAATATGTGCATCGCACAATAACATACATATTTTCAGCTAAAAGTATGGCATAATTTGGTTTATTTTCATTTTCTCGGAAACTAGTAGGCCTAGAATTAAGATTTTTGGTTTAAAATGTTCGTAATGAATGCCTCTACAAATCTTGTTATGGTCAAAACCACGCCAGACTTACCGTTTTTGAGAAAAAATATGTGCATCGCACAATAACATACATATTTTCAGCTAAAAGTATGGCATAATTTGGTTTATTTTCATTTTCTCGGAAACTAGTAGGCCTAGAATTAAGATTTTTGGTTTAAAATGTTCGTAATGAATGCCTCTACAAATCTTGTTATGGTCAAAACCACGCCAGACTTACCGTTTTTGAGAAAAAATATGTGCATCGCACAATAACATACATATTTTCAGCTAAAAGTATGGCATAATTTGGTTTATTTTCATTTTCTCGGAAACTAGTAGGCCTAGAATAAAGATTTTTGGTTTAAAATGTTCGTAATGAATGCCTCTACAAATCTTGTTATGGTCAAAACCACGCCAGACTTACCGTTTTTGAGAAAAAATATGTGCATCGCACAATAACATACGTATTTTCAGCTAAAAGTATGGCATAATTTGGTTTATTTTCATTTTCTCGGAAACTAGTAGGCCTAGAATTAAGATTTTTGGTTTAAAATGTTCGTAATGAATGCCTCTACAAATCTTGTTATGGTCAAAACCACGCCAGACTTACCGTTTTTGAGAAAAAATATGTGCATCGCACAATAACATACATATTTTCAGCTAAAAGTATGGCATAATTTGGTTTATTTTCATTTTCTCGGAAACTAGTAGGCCTAGAATTAAGATTTTTGGTTTAAAATGTTCGTAATGAATGCCTCTACAAATCTTGTTATGGTCAAAACCACGCCAGACTTACCGTTTCTGAGAAAAAATATGTGCATCGCACAATAACATACATATTTTTACATATTTTCAGCTAAAAGTATGGCATAATTTGGTTTATTTTGATTTTCTCGGAAACTAATAGGCCTAGAATTAAGATTTTTGGTTTAAAATGTTCGTAATGAATGCCTCTACAAATCTTGTTATGGTCAAAACCACGCCAGACTTACCGTTTTTGAGAAAAAATATGTGCATCGCACAATAACATACATATTTTTACATATTTTCAGCTAAAAGTATGGCATAATTTGGTTTATTTTCATTTTCTCGGAAACTAGTAGGCCTAGAATTAAGATTTTTGGTTTAAAATGTTCGTAATGAATGCCTCTACAAATCTTGTTATGGTCAAAACCACGCCAGACTTACCGTTTTTGAGAAAAAATATGTGCATCGCACAATAACATACATATTTTCAGCTAAAAGTATGGCATAATTTGGTTTATTTTCATTTTCTCGGAAACTAGTAGGCCTAGAATTAAGATTTTTGGTTTAAAATGTTCGTAATGAATGCCTCTACAAATCTTGTTATGGTCAAAACCACGCCAGACTTACCGTTTTTGAGAAAAAATATGTGCATCGCACAATAACATACATATTTTCAGCTAAAAGTATGGCATAATTTGGTTTATTTTCATTTTCTCGGAAACTAGTAGGCCTAGAATAAAGATTTTTGGTTTAAAATGTTCGTAATGAATGCCTCTACAAATCTTGTTATGGTCAAAACCACGCCAGACTTACCGTTTTTGAGAAAAAATATGTGCATCGCACAATAACATACGTATTTTCAGCTAAAAGTATGGCATAATTTGGTTTATTTTCATTTTCTCGGAAACTAGTAGGCCTAGAATTAAGATTTTTGGTTTAAAATGTTCGTAATGAATGCCTCTACAAATCTTGTTATGGTCAAAACCACGCCAGACTTACCGTTTTTGAGAAAAAATATGTGCATCGCACAATAACATACATATTTTCAGCTAAAAGTATGGCATAATTTGGTTTATTTTCATTTTCTCGGAAACTAGTAGGCCTAGAATTAAGATTTTTGGTTTAAAATGTTCGTAATGAATGCCTCTACAAATCTTGTTATGGTCAAAACCACGCCAGACTTACCGTTTCTGAGAAAAAATATGTGCATCGCACAATAACATACATATTTTCAGCTAAAAGTATGGCATAATTTGGTTTATTTTCATTTTCTCGGAAACTAGTAGGCCTAGAATTAAGATTTTTGGTTTAAAATGTTCGTAATGAATGCCTCTACAAATCTTGTTATGGTCAAAACCACGCCAGACTTACCGTTTTTGAGAAAAAATATGTGCATCGCACAATAACATACATATTTTCAGCTAAAAGTATGGCATAATTTGGTTTATTTTCATTTTCTCGGAAACTAATAGGCCTAGAATTAAGATTTTTGGTTTAAAATGTTCGTAATGAATGCCTCTACAAATCTTGTTATGGTCAAAACCACGCCAGACTTACCGTTTTTGAGAAAAAATATGTGCATCGCACAATAACATACATATTTTTACATATTTTCAGCTAAAAGTATGGCATAATTTGGTTTATTTTCATTTTCTCGGAAACTAGTAGGCCTAGAATTAAGATTTTTGGTTTAAAATGTTCGTAATGAATGCCTCTACAAATCTTGTTATGGTCAAAACCACGCCAGACTTACCGTTTTTGAGAAAAAATATGTGCATCGCACAATAACATACATATTTTCAGCTAAAAGTATGGCATAATTTGGTTTATTTTCATTTTCTCGGAAACTAGTAGGCCTAGAATTAAGATTTTTGGTTTAAAATGTTCGTAATGAATGCCTCTACAAATCTTGTTATGGTCAAAACCACGCCAGACTTACCGTTTTTGAGAAAAAATATGTGCATCGCACAATAACATACATATTTTCAGCTAAAAGTATGGCATAATTTGGTTTATTTTCATTTTCTCGGAAACTAGTAGGCCTAGAATTAAGATTTTTGGTTTAAAATGTTCGTAATGAATGCCTCTACAAATCTTGTTATGGTCAAAACCACGCCAGACTTACCGTTTTTGAGAAAAAATATGTGCATCGCACAATAACATACATATTTTCAGCTAAAAGTATGGCATAATTTGGTTTATTTTCATTTTCTCGGAAACTAGTAGGCCTAGAATTAAGATTTTTGGTTTAAAATGTTCGTAATGAATGCCTCTACAAATCTTGTTATGGTCAAAACCACGCCAGACTTACCGTTTTTGAGAAAAAATATGTGCATCGCACAATAACATACATATTTTCAGCTAAAAGTATGGCATAATTTGGTTTATTTTCATTTTCTCGGAAACTAGTAGGCCTAGAATTAAGATTTTTGGTTTAAAATGTTCGTAATGAATGCCTCTACAAATCTTGTTATGGTCAAAACCACGCCAGACTTACCGTTTTTGAGAAAAAATATGTGCATCGCACAATAACATACATATTTTCAGCTAAAAGTATGGCATAATTTGGTTTATTTTCATTTTCTCGGAAACTAGTAGGCCTAGAATTAAGATTTTTGGTTTAAAATGTTCGTAATGAATGCCTCTACAAATCTTGTTATGGTCAAAACCACGCCAGACTTACCGTTTTTGAGAAAAAATACGTGCATCGCACAATAACATACATATTTTCAGCTAAAAGTATGGCATAATTTGGTTTATTTTCATTTTCTCGGAAACTAGTAGGCCTAGAATAAAGATTTTTGGTTTAAAATGTTCGTAATGAATGCCTCTACAAATCTTGTTATGGTCAAAACCACGCCAGACTTACCGTTTTTGAGAAAAAATATGTGCATCGCACAATAACATACATATTTTCAGCTAAAAGTATGGCATAATTTGGTTTATTTTCATTTTCTCGGAAACTAGTAGGCCTAGAATTAAGATTTTTGGTTTAAAATGTTCGTAATGAATGCCTCTACAAATCTTGTTATGGTCAAAACCACGCCAGACTTACCGTTTTTGAGAAAAAATATGTGCATCGCACAATAACATACATATTTTCAGCTAAAAGTATGGCATAATTTGGTTTATTTTCATTTTCTCGGAAACTAGTAGGCCTAGAATTAAGATTTTTGGTTTAAAATGTTCGTAATGAATGCCTCTACAAATCTTGTTATGGTCAAAACCACGCCAGACTTACCGTTTTTGAGAAAAAATATGTGCATCGCACAATAACATACATATTTTTACATATTTTCAGCTAAAAGTATGGCATAATTTGGTTTATTTTCATTTTCTCGGAAACTAGTAGGCCTAGAATTAAGATTTTTGGTTTAAAATGTTCGTAATAAATGCCTCTACAAATCTTGTTATGGTCAAAACCACGCCAGACTTACCGTTTTTGAGAAAAAATATGTGCATCGCACAATAACATACATATTTTCAGCTAAAAGTATGGCATAATTTGGTTTATTTTCATTTTCTCGGAAACTAGTAGGCCTAGAATTAAGATTTTTGGTTTAAAATGTTCGTAATGAATGCCTCTACAAATCTTGTTATGGTCAAAACCACGCCAGACTTACCGTTTTTGAGAAAAAATATGTGCATCGCACAATAACATACATATTTTCAGCTAAAAGTATGGCATAATTTGGTTTATTTTCATTTTCTCGGAAACTAGTAGGCCTAGAATTAAGATTTTTGGTTTAAAATGTTCGTAATGAATGCCTCTACAAATCTTGTTATGGTCAAAACCACGCCAGACTTACCGTTTTTGAGAAAAAATATGTGCATCGCACAATAACATACATATTTTCAGCTAAAAGTATGGCATAATTTGGTTTATTTTCATTTTCTCGGAAACTAGTAGGCCTAGAATTAAGATTTTTGGTTTAAAATGTTCGTAATGAATGCCTCTACAAATCTTGTTATGGTCAAAACCACGCCAGACTTACCGTTTTTGAGAAAAAATATGTGCATCGCACAATAACATACATATTTTCAGCTAAAAGTATGGCATAATTTGGTTTATTTTCATTTTCTCGGAACTTAGTAGGCCTAGAATTAAGATTTTTGGTTTAAAATGTTCGTAATGAATGCCTCTACAAATCTTGTTATGGTCAAAACCACGCCAGACTTACCGTTTTTGAGAAAAAATATGTGCATCGCACAATAACATACATATTTTCAGCTAAAAGTATGGCATAATTTGGTTTATTTTCATTTTCTCGGAAACTAGTAGGCCTAGAATTAAGATTTTTGGTTTAAAATGTTCGTAATGAATGCCTCTACAAATCTTGTTATGGTCAAAACCACGCCAGACTTACCGTTTTTGAGAAAAAATATGTGCATCGCACAATAACATACATATTTTCAGCTAAAAGTATGGCATAATTTGGTTTATTTTCATTTTCTCGGAAACTAGTAGGCCTAGAATAAAGATTTTTGGTTTAAAATGTTCGTAATGAATGCCTCTACAAATCTTGTTATGGTCAAAACCACGCCAGACTTACCGTTTTTGAGAAAAAATATGTGCATCGCACAATAACATACATATTTTCAGCTAAAAGTATGGCATAATTTGGTTTATTTTCATTTTCTCGGAAACTAGTAGGCCTAGAATTAAGATTTTTGGTTTAAAATGTTCGTAATGAATGCCTCTACAAATCTTGTTATGGTCAAAACCACGCCAGACTTACCGTTTTTGAGAAAAAATATGTGCATCGCACAATAACATACATATTTTCAGCTAAAAGTATGGCATAATTTGGTTTATTTTCATTTTCTCGGAAACTAGTAGGCCTAGAATAAAGATTTTTGGTTTAAAATGTTCGTAATGAATGCCTCTACAAATCTTGTTATGGTCAAAACCACGCAAGACTTACCGTTTTTGAGAAAAAATATGTGCATCGCACAATAACATACATATTTTCAGCTAAAAGTATGGCATAATTTGGTTTATTTTCATTTTCTCGGAAACTAGTAGGCCTAGAATTAAGATTTTTGGTTTAAAATGTTCGTAATGAATGCCTCTACAAATCTTGTTATGGTCAAAACCACGCCAGACTTACCGTTTTTGAGAAAAAATATGTGCATCGCACAATAACATACATATTTTCAGCTAAAAGTATGGCATAATTTGGTTTATTTTCATTTTCTCGGAACTTAGTAGGCCTAGAATTAAGATTTTTGGTTTAAAATGTTCGTAATGAATGCCTCTACAAATCTTGTTATGGTCAAAACCACGCCAGACTTACCGTTTTTGAGAAAAAATATGTGCATCGCACAATAACATACATATTTTCAGCTAAAAGTATGGCATAATTTGGTTTATTTTCATTTTCTCGGAAACTAGTAGGCCTAGAATTAAGATTTTTGGTTTAAAATGTTCGTAATGAATGCCTCTACAAATCTTGTTATGGTCAAAACCACGCCAGACTTACCGTTTTTGAGAAAAAATATGTGCATCGCACAATAACATACATATTTTCAGCTAAAAGTATGGCATAATTTGGTTTATTTTCATTTTCTCGGAAACTAGTAGGCCTAGAATTAAGATTTTTGGTTTAAAATGTTCGTAATGAATGCCTCTACAAATCTTGTTATGGTCAAAACCACGCCAGACTTACCGTTTTTGAGAAAAAATATGTGCATCGCACAATAACATACATATTTTCAGCTAAAAGTATGGCATAATTTGGTTTATTTTCATTTTCTCGGAAACTAGTAGGCCTAGAATTAAGATTTTTGGTTTAAAATGTTCGTAATGAATGCCTCTACAAATCTTGTTATGGTCAAAACCACGCCAGACTTACCGTTTTTGAGAAAAAATATGTGCATCGCACAATAACATACATATTTTCAGCTAAAAGTATGGCATAATTTGGTTTATTTTCATTTTCTCGGAAACTAGTAGGCCTAGAATAAAGATTTTTGGTTTAAAATGTTCGTAATGAATGCCTCTACAAATCTTGTTATGGTCAAAACCACGCCAGACTTACCGTTTTTGAGAAAAAATATGTGCATCGCACAATAACATACATATTTTCAGCTAAAAGTATGGCATAATTTGGTTTATTTTCATTTTCTCGGAAACTAGTAGGCCTAGAATTAAGATTTTTGGTTTAAAATGTTCGTAATGAATGCCTCTACAAATCTTGTTATGGTCAAAACCACGCCAGACTTACCGTTTTTGAGAAAAAATATGTGCATCGCACAATAACATACATATTTTTACATATTTTCAGCTAAAATTATGGCATAATTTGGTTTATTTTCATTTTCTCGGAAACTAGTAGGCCTAGAATAAAGATTTTTGGTTTAAAATGTTCGTAATGAATGCCTCTACAAATCTTGTTATGGTCAAAACCACGCCAGACTTACCGTTTTTGAGAAAAAATATGTGCATCGCACAATAACATACATATTTTCAGCTAAAAGTATGGCATAATTTGGTTTATTTTCATTTTCTCGGAAACTAGTAGGCCTAGAATTAAGATTTTTGGTTTAAAATGTTCGTAATGAATGCCTCTACAAATCTTGTTATGGTCAAAACCACGCCAGACTTACCGTTTTTGAGAAAAAATATGTGCATCGCACAATAACATACATATTTTCAGCTAAAAGTATGGCATAATTTGGTTTATTTTCATTTTCTCGGAAACTAGTAGGCCTAGAATTAAGATTTTTGGTTTAAAATGTTCGTAATGAATGCCTCTACAAATCTTGTTATGGTCAAAACCACGCCAGACTTACCGTTTTTGAGAAAAAATATGTGCATCGCACAATAACATACATATTTTTACATATTTTCAGCTAAAAGTATGGCATAATTTGGTTTATTTTCATTTTCTCGGAAACTAGTAGGCCTAGAATTAAGATTTTTGGTTTAAAATGTTCGTAATGAATGCCTCTACAAATCTTGTTATGGTCAAAACCACGCCAGACTTACCGTTTTTGAGAAAAAATATGTGCATCGCACAATAACATACATATTTTCAGCTAAAAGTATGGCATAATTTGGTTTATTTTCATTTTCTCGGAAACTAGTAGGCCTAGAATTAAGATTTTTGGTTTAAAATGTTCGTAATGAATGCCTCTACAAATCTTGTTATGGTCAAAACCACGCCAGACTTACCGTTTTTGAGAAAAAATATGTGCATCGCACAATAACATACATATTTTTACATATTTTCAGCTAAAAGTATGGCATAATTTGGTTTATTTTCATTTTCTCGGAAACTAGTAGGCCTAGAATTAAGATTTTTGGTTTAAAATGTTCGTAATGAATGCCTCTACAAATCTTGTTATGGTCAAAACCACGCCAGACTTACCGTTTTTGAGAAAAAATATGTGCATCGCACAATAACATACATATTTTCAGCTAAAAGTATGGCATAATTTGGTTTATTTTCATTTTCTCGGAAACTAGTAGGCCTAGAATTAAGATTTTTGGTTTAAAATGTTCGTAATGAATGCCTCTACAAATCTTGTTATGGTCAAAACCACGCCAGACTTACCGTTTTTGAGAAAAAATATGTGCATCGCACAATAACATACATATTTTTACATATTTTCAGCTAAAAGTATGGCATAATTTGGTTTATTTTCATTTTCTCGGAAACTAGTAGGCCTAGAATTAAGATTTTTGGTTTAAAATGTTCGTAATGAATGCCTCTACAAATCTTGTTATGGTCAAAACCACGCCAGACTTACCGTTTTTGAGAAAAAATATGTGCATCGCACAATAACATACATATTTTTACATATTTTCAGCTAAAAGTATGGCATAATTTGGTTTATTTTCATTTTCTCGGAAACTAGTAGGCCTAGAATTAAGATTTTTGGTTTAAAATGTTCGTAATGAATGCCTCTACAAATCTTGTTATGGTCAAAACCACGCCAGACTTACCGTTTTTGAGAAAAAATATGTGCATCGCACAATAACATACATATTTTCAGCTAAAAGTATGGCATAATTTGGTTTATTTTCATTTTCTCGGAAACTAGTAGGCCTAGAATTAAGATTTTTGGTTTAGAATGTTCGTAATGAATGCCTCTACAAATCTTGTTATGGTCAAAACCACGCCAGACTTACCGTTTTTGAGAAAAAATATGTGCATCGCACAATAACATACATATTTTTACATATTTTCAGCTAAAAGTATGGCATAATTTGGTTTATTTTCATTTTCTCGGAAACTAGTAGGCCTAGAATTAAGATTTTTGGTTTAAAATGTTCGTAATGAATGCCTCTACAAATCTTGTTATGGTCAAAACCACGCCAGACTTACCGTTTTTGAGAAAAAATATGTGCATCGCACAATAACATACATATTTTCAGCTAAAAGTATGGCATAATTTGGTTTATTTTCATTTTCTCGGAAACTAGTAGGCCTAGAATTAAGATTTTTGGTTTAAAATGTTCGTAATGAATGCCTCTACAAATCTTGTTATGGTCAAAACCACGCCAGACTTACCGTTTTTGAGAAAAAATATGTGCATCGCACAATAACATACATATTTTTACATATTTTCAGCTAAAAGTATGGCATAATTTGGTTTATTTTCATTTTCTCGGAAACTAGTAGGCCTAGAATTAAGATTTTTAGTTTAAAATGTTCGTAATGAATGCCTCTACAAATCTTGTTATGGTCAAAACCACGCCAGACTTACCGTTTTTGAGAAAAAATATGTGCATCGCACAATAACATACATATTTTCAGCTAAAAGTATGGCATAATTTGGTTTATTTTCATTTTCTCGGAAACTAGTAGGCCTAGAATTAAGATTTTTGGTTTAAAATGTTCGTAATGAATGCCTCTACAAATCTTGTTATGGTCAAAACCACGCCAGACTTACCGTTTTTGAGAAAAAATATGTGCATCGCACAATAACATACATATTTTCAGCTAAAAGTATGGCATAATTTGGTTTATTTTCATTTTCTCGGAAACTAGTAGGCCTAGAATTAAGATTTTTGGTTTAAAATGTTCGTAATGAATGCCTCTACAAATCTTGTTATGGTCAAAACCACGCCAGACTTACCGTTTTTGAGAAAAAATATGTGCATCGCACAATAACATACATATTTTTACATATTTTCAGCTAAAAGTATGGCATAATTTGGTTTATTTTCATTTTCTCGGAAACTAGTAGGCCTAGAATTAAGATTTTTGGTTTAAAATGTTCGTAATGAATGCCTCTACAAATCTAGTTATGGTCAAAACCACGCCAGACTTACCGTTTTTGAGAAAAAATATGTGCATCGCACAATAACATACATATTTTCAGCTAAAAGTATGGCATAATTTGGTTTATTTTCATTTTCTCGGAAACTAGTAGGCCTAGAATTAAGATTTTTGGTTTAAAATGTTCGTAATGAATGCCTCTACAAATCTTGTTATGGTCAAAACCACGCCAGACTTACCGTTTTTGAGAAAAAATATGTGCATCGCACAATAACATACATATTTTTACATATTTTCAGCTAAAAGTATGGCATAATTTGGTTTATTTTGATTTTCTCGGAAACTAGTAGGCCTAGAATTAAGATTTTTGGTTTAAAATGTTCGTAATGAATGCCTCTACAAATCTTGTTATGGTCAAAACCACGCCAGACTTACCGTTTTTGAGAAAAAATATGTGCATCGCACAATAACATACATATTTTCAGCTAAAAGTATGGCATAATTTGGTTTATTTTCAATTTTCTCGGAAACTAGTAGGCCTAGAATTAAGATTTTTGGTTTAAAATGTTCGTAATGAATGCCTCTACAAATCTTGTTATGGTCAAAACCACGCCAGACTTACCGTTTTTGAGAAAAAATATGTGCATCGCACAATAACATGCCATACTTTTAGCTAAAAAGTATGGCATAATTTGGTTTATTTTCATTTTCTCGGAAACTAGTAGGCCTAGAATTAAGATTTTTGGTTTAAAATGTTCGTAATGAATGCCTCTACAAATCTTGTTATGGTCAAAACCACGCCAGACTTACCGTTTTTGAGAAAAAATATGTGCATCGCACAATAACATACATATTTTACATATTTTCAGCTAAAAGTATGGCATAATTTGGTTTATTTTCATTTTCTCGGAAACTAGTAGGCCTAGAATTAAGATTTTTGGTTTAAAATGTTCGTAATGAATGCCTCTACAAATCTTGTTATGGTCAAAACCACGCAGACTTACCGTTTTTGAGAAAAAATATGTGCATCGCACAATAACATACATATTTTCAGCTAAAAGTATGGCATAATTTGGTTTATTTTCATTTTCTCGGAAACTAGTAGGCCTAGAATTAAGATTTTTGGTTTAAAATGTTCGTAATGAATGCCTCTACAAATCTTGTTATGGTCAAAACCACGCCAGACTTACCGTTTTTGAGAAAAATATGTGCATCGCACAATAACATACATATTTTCAGCTAAAAGTATGGCATAATTTGGTTTATTTTCATTTTCTCGGAAACTAGTAGGCCTAGAATTAAGATTTTTGGTTTAAAATGTTCGTAATGAATGCCTCTACAAATCTTGTTATGGTCAAAACCACGCCAGACTTACCGTTTTTGAGAAAAAATATGTGCATCGCACAATAACATACATATTTTCAGCTAAAAGTATGGCATAATTTGGTTTATTTTCATTTTCTCGGAAACTAGTAGGCCTAGAATTAAGATTTTTGGTTTAAAAATGTTCGTAATGAATGCCTCTACAAATCTTGTTATGGTCAAACCACGCCAGACTTACCGTTTTTGAGAAAAAATATGTGCATCGCACAATAACATACATATTTTCAGCTAAAAGTATGGCATAATTTGGTTTATTTTCATTTTCTCGGAAACTAGTAGGCCTAGAATTAAGATTTTTGGTTTAAAATGTTCGTAATGAATGCCTCTACAAATCTTGTTATGGTCAAAACCACGCCAGACTTACCGTTTTTGAGAAAAAATATGTGCATCGCACAATAACATACATATTTTCAGCTAAAAGTATGGCATAATTTGGTTTATTTTCATTTTCTCGGAAACTAGTAGGCCTAGAATTAAGATTTTTGGTTTACAATGTTCGTAATGAATGCCTCTACAAATCTTGTTATGGTCAAAACCACGCCAGACTTACCGTTTTTGAGAAAAAATATGTGCATCGCACAATAACATACATATTTTTACATATTTTCAGCTAAAAGTATGGCATAATTTGGTTTATTTTCATTTTCTCGGAAACTAGTAGGCCTAGAATTAAGGTTTTTGGTTTAAAATGTTCGTAATGAATGCCTCTACAAATCTTGTTATGGTCAAAACCACGCCAGACTTACCGTTTTTGAGAAAAAAATATGTGCATCGCACAATAACATACATATTTTCAGCTAAAAGTATGGCATAATTTGGTTTATTTTCATTTTCTCGGAAACTAGTAGGCCTAGAATTAAGATTTTTGGTTTAAAATGTTCGTAATGAATGCCTCTACAAATCTTGTTATGGTCAAAACCACGCCAGACTTACCGTTTTTGAGAAAAAATATGTGCATCGCACAATAACATACATATTTTCAGCTAAAAGTATGGCATAATTTGGTTTATTTTCATTTTCTCGGAAACTAGTAGGCCTAGAATTAAGATTTTTGGTTTAAAATGTTCGTAATGAATGCCTCTACAAATCTTGTTATGGTCAAAACCACGCCAGACTTACCGTTTTTGAGAAAAAATATGTGCATCGCACAATAACATACATATTTTTACATATTTTCAGCTAAAAGTATGGCATAATTTGGTTTATTTTCATTTTCTCGGAAACTAGTAGGCCTAGAATTAAGATTTTTAGTTTAAAATGTTCGTAATGAATGCCTCTACAAATCTTGTTATGGTCAAAACCACGCCAGACTTACCGTTTTTGAGAAAAAATATGTGCATCGCACAATAACATACATATTTTCAGCTAAAAGTATGGCATAATTTGGTTTATTTTCATTTTCTCGGAAACTAGTAGGCCTAGAATTAAGATTTTTGGTTTAAAATGTTCGTAATGAATGCCTCTACAAATCTTGTTATGGTCAAAACCACGCCAGACTTACCGTTTTTGAGAAAAAATATGTGCATCGCACAATAACATACATATTTTCAGCTAAAAGTATGGCATAATTTGGTTTATTTTCATTTTCTCGGAAACTAGTAGGCCTAGAATTAAGATTTTTGGTTTAAAATGTTCGTAATGAATGCCTCTACAAATCTTGTTATGGTCAAAACCACGCCAGACTTACCGTTTTTGAGAAAAAATATGTGCATCGCACAATAACATACATATTTTTACATATTTTCAGCTAAAAGTATGGCATAATTTGGTTTATTTTCATTTTCTCGGAAACTAGTAGGCCTAGAATAAAGATTTTTGGTTTAAAATGTTCGTAATGAATGCCTCTACAAATCTTGTTATGGTCAAAACCACGCCAGACTTACCGTTTTTGAGAAAAAATATGTGCATCGCACAATAACATACATATTTTCAGCTAAAAGTATGGCATAATTTGATTTATTTTCATTTTCTCGGAAACTAGTAGGCCTAGAATTAAGATTTTTGGTTTAAAATGTTCGTAATGAATGCCTCTACAAATCTTGTTATGGTCAAAACCACGCCAGACTTACCGTTTTTGAGAAAAAATATGTGCATCGCACAATAACATACATATTTTCAGCTAAAAGTATGGCATAATTTGGTTTATTTTCATTTTCTCGGAAACTAGTAGGCCTAGAATTAAGATTTTTGGTTTAAAATGTTCGTAATGAATGCCTCTACAAATCTTGTTATGGTCAAAACCACGCCAGACTTACCGTTTTTGAGAAAAAATATGTGCATCGCACAATAACATACATATTTTTACATATTTTCAGCTAAAAGTATGGCATAATTTGGTTTATTTTCATTTTCTCGGAAACTAGTAGGCCTAGAATTAAGATTTTTGGTTTAAAATGTTCGTAATGAATGCCTCTACAAATCTAGTTATGGTCAAAACCACGCCAGACTTACCGTTTTTGAGAAAAAATATGTGCATCGCACAATAACATACATATTTTCAGCTAAAAGTATGGCATAATTTGGTTTATTTTCATTTTCTCGGAAACTAGTAGGCCTAGAATTAAGATTTTTGGTTTAAAATGTTCGTAATGAATGCCTCTACAAATCTTGTTATGGTCAAAACCACGCCAGACTTACCGTTTTTGAGAAAAAATATGTGCATCGCACAATAACATACATATTTTTACATATTTTCAGCTAAAAGTATGGCATAATTTGGTTTATTTTCATTTTCTCGGAAACTAGTAGGCCTAGAATTAAGATTTTTGGTTTAAAATGTTCGTAATGAATGCCTCTACAAATCTTGTTATGGTCAAAACCACGCCAGACTTACCGTTTTTGAGAAAAAATATGTGCATCGCACAATAACATACATATTTTCAGCTAAAAGTATGGCATAATTTGGTTTATTTTCATTTTCTCGGAAACTAGTAGGCCTAGAATTAAGATTTTTGGTTTAAAATGTTCGTAATGAATGCCTCTACAAATCTTGTTATGGTCAAAACCACGCCAGACTTACCGTTTTTGAGAAAAAATATGTGCATCGCACAATAACATACATATTTTTAGCTAAAAGTATGGCATAATTTGGTTTATTTTCATTTTCTCGGAAACTAGTAGGCCTAGAATTAAGATTTTTGGTTTAAAATGTTCGTAATGAATGCCTCTACAAATCTTGTTATGGTCAAAACCACGCCAGACTTACCGTTTTTGAGAAAAAATATGTGCATCGCACAATAACATACATATTTTTACATATTTTCAGCTAAAAGTATGGCATAATTTGGTTTATTTTCATTTTCTCGGAAACTAGTAGGCCTAGAATTAAGATTTTTGGTTTAAAATGTTCGTAATGAATGCCTCTACAAATCTAGTTATGGTCAAAACCACGCCAGACTTACCGTTTTTGAGAAAAAATATGTGCATCGCACAATAACATACATATTTTCAGCTAAAAGTATGGCATAATTTGGTTTATTTTCATTTTCTCGGAAACTAGTAGGCCTAGAATTAAGATTTTTGGTTTAAAATGTTCGTAATGAATGCCTCTACAAATCTTGTTATGGTCAAAACCACGCCAGACTTACCGTTTTTGAGAAAAAATATGTGCATCGCACAATAACATACATATTTTTACATATTTTCAGCTAAAAGTATGGCATAATTTGGTTTATTTTCATTTTCTCGGAAACTAGTAGGCCTAGAATTAAGATTTTTGGTTTAAAATGTTCGTAATGAATGCCTCTACAAATCTTGTTATGGTCAAAACCACGCCAGACTTACCGTTTTTGAGAAAAAATATGTGCATCGCACAATAACATACATATTTTCAGCTAAAAGTATGGCATAATTTGGTTTATTTTCATTTTCTCGGAAACTAGTAGGCCTAGAATTAAGATTTTTGGTTTAAAATGTTCGTAATGAATGCCTCTACAAATCTTGTTATGGTCAAAACCACGCCAGACTTACCGTTTTTGAGAAAAAATATGTGCATCGCACAATAACATACATATTTTTACATATTTTCAGCTAAAAGTATGGCATAATTTGGTTTATTTTCATTTTCTCGGAAACTAGTAGGCCTAGAATTAAGATTTTTGGTTTAAAATGTTCGTAATGAATGCCTCTACAAATCTTGTTATGGTCAAAACCACGCCAGACTTACCGTTTTTGAGAAAAAATATGTGCATCGCACAATAACATACATATTTTCAGCTAAAAGTATGGCATAATTTAGTTTATTTTCATTTTCTCGGAAACTAGTAGGCCTAGAATTAAGATTTTTGGTTTAAAATGTTCGTAATGAATGCCTCTACAAATCTTGTTATGGTCAAAACCACGCCAGACTTACCGTTTTTGAGAAAAAATATGTGCATCGCACAATAACATACATATTTTCAGCTAAAAGTATGGCATAATTTGGTTTATTTTCATTTTCTCGGAAACTAGTAGGCCTAGAATTAAGATTTTTGGTTTAGAATGTTCGTAATGAATGCCTCTACAAATCTTGTTATGGTCAAAACCACGCCAGACTTACCGTTTTTGAGAAAAAATATGTGCATCGCACAATAACATACATATTTTTACATATTTTCAGCTAAAAGTATGGCATAATTTGGTTTATTTTCATTTTCTCGGAAACTAATAGGCCTAGAATTAAGATTTTTGGTTTAAAATGTTCGTAATGAATGCCTCTACAAATCTTGTTATGGTCAAAACCACGCCAGACTTACCGTTTTTGAGAAAAAATATGTGCATCGCACAATAACATACATATTTTCAGCTAAAAGTATGGCATAATTTGGTTTATTTTCATTTTCTCGGAAACTAGTAGGCCTAGAATTAAGATTTTTGGTTTAAAATGTTCGTAATGAATGCCTCTACAAATCTTGTTATGGTCAAAACCACGCCAGACTTACCGTTTTTGAGAAAAAATATGTGCATCGCACAATAACATACATATTTTTACATATTTTCAGCTAAAAGTATGGCATAATTTGGTTTATTTTCATTTTCTCGTAAACTAGTAGGCCTAGAATTAAGATTTTTAGTTTAAAATGTTCGTAATGAATGCCTCTACAAATCTTGTTATGGTCAAAACCACGCCAGACTTACCGTTTTTGAGAAAAAATATGTGCATCGCACAATAACATACATATTTTTACATATTTTCTGCTAAAAGTATGGCATAATTTGGTTTATTTTCATTTTCTCGGAAACTAGTAGGCCTAGAATTAAGATTTTTGGTTTAAAATGTTCGTAATGAATGCCTCTACAAATCTTGTTATGGTCAAAACCACGCCAGACTTACCGTTTTTGAGAAAAAATATGTGCATCGCACAATAACATACATATTTTCAGCTAAAAGTATGGCATAATTTGGTTTATTTTCATTTTCTCGGAAACTAGTAGGCCTAGAATTAAGATTTTTGGTTTAAAATGTTCGTAATGAATGCCTCTACAAATCTTGTTATGGTCAAAACCACGCCAGACTTACCGTTTTTGAGAAAAAATATGTGCATCGCACAATAACATACATATTTTTACATATTTTCAGCTAAAAGTATGGCATAATTTGGTTTATTTTCATTTTCTCGGAAACTAGTAGGCCTAGAATTAAGATTTTTAGTTTAAAATGTTCGTAATGAATGCCTCTACAAATCTTGTTATGGTCAAAACCACGCCAGACTTACCGTTTTTGAGAAAAAATATGTGCATCGCACAATAACATACATATTTTCAGCTAAAAGTATGGCATAATTTGGTTTATTTTCATTTTCTCGGAAACTAGTAGGCCTAGAATAAAGATTTTTGGTTTAAAATGTTCGTAATGAATGCCTCTACAAATCTTGTTATGGTCAAAACCACGCCAGACTTACCGTTTTTGAGAAAAAATATGTGCATCGCACAATAACATACATATTTTCAGCTAAAAGTATGGCATAATTTGGTTTATTTTCATTTTCTCGGAAACTAGTAGGCCTAGAATTAAGATTTTTGGTTTAAAATGTTCGTAATGAATGCCTCTACAAATCTTGTTATGGTCAAAACCACGCCAGACTTACCGTTTTTGAGAAAAAATATGTGCATCGCACAATAACATACATATTTTTACATATTTTCAGCTAAAAGTATGGCATAATTTGGTTTATTTTCATTTTCTCGGAAACTAGTAGGCCTAGAATTAAGATTTTTGGTTTAAAATGTTCGTAATGAATGCCTCTACAAATCTTGTTATGGTCAAAACAACGCCAGACTTACCGTTTTTGAGAAAAAATATGTGCATCGCACAATAACATACATATTTTCAGCTAAAAGTATGGCATAATTTGGTTTATTTTCATTTTCTCGGAAACTAGTAGGCCTAGAATTAAGATTTTTGGTTTAAAATGTTCGTAATGAATGCCTCTACAAATCTTGTTATGGTCAAAACCACGCCAGACTTACCGTTTTTGAGAAAAAATATGTGCATCGCACAATAACATACATATTTTCAGCTAAAAGTATTGCATAATTTGGTTTATTTTCATTTTCTCGGAAACTAGTAGGCCTAGAATTAAGATTTTTGGTTTAAAATGTTCGTAATGAATGCCTCTACAAATCTTGTTATGGTCAAAACCACGCCAGACTTACCGTTTTTGAGAAAAAATATGTGCATCGCACAATAACATACATATTTTTACATATTTTCAGCTAAAAGTATGGCATAATTTGGTTTATTTTCATTTTCTCGGAAACTAGTAGGCCTAGAATTAAGATTTTTGGTTTAAAATGTTCGTAATGAATGCCTCTACAAATCTTGTTATGGTCAAAACCACGCCAGACTTACCGTTTTTGAGAAAAAATATGTGCATCGCACAATAACATACATATTTTTACATATTTTCAGCTAAAAGTATGGCATAATTTGGTTTATTTTCATTTTCTCGGAAACTAGTAGGCCTAGAATTAAGATTTTTGGTTTAAAATGTTCGTAATGAATGCCTCTACAAATCTTGTTATGGTCAAAACCACGCCAGACTTACCGTTTTTGAGAAAAAATATGTGCATCGCACAATAACATACATATTTTCAGCTAAAAGTATGGCATAATTTGGTTTATTTTCATTTTCTCGGAAACTAGTAGGCCTAGAATTAAGATTTTTGGTTTAAAATGTTCGTAATGAATGCCTCTACAAATCTTGTTATGGTCAAAACCACGCCAGACTTACCGTTTTTGAGAAAAAATATGTGCATCGCACAATAACATACATATTTTTACATATTTTCAGCTAAAAGTATGGCATAATTTGGTTTATTTTCATTTTCTCGGAAACTAGTAGGCCTAGAATTAAGATTTTTGGTTTAAAATGTTCGTAATGAATGCCTCTACAAATCTTGTTATGGTCAAAACCACGCCAGACTTACCGTTTTTGAGAAAAAATATGTGCATCGCACAATAACATACATATTTTTACATATTTTCAGCTAAAAGTATGGCATAATTTGGTTTATTTTCATTTTCTCGGAAACTAGTAGGCCTAGAATTAAGATTTTTGGTTTAAAATGTTCGTAATGAATGCCTCTACAAATCTTGTTATGGTCAAAACCACGCCAGACTTACCGTTTTTGAGAAAAAATATGTGCATCGCACAATAACATACATATTTTCAGCTAAAAGTATGGCATAATTTGGTTTATTTTCATTTTCTCGGAAACTAGTAGGCCTAGAATTAAGATTTTTGGTTTAAAATGTTCGTAATGAATGCCTCTACAAATCTTGTTATGGTCAAAACCACGCCAGACTTACCGTTTTTGAGAAAAAATATGTGCATCGCACAATAACATACATATTTTCAGCTAAAAGTATGGCATAATTTGGTTTATTTTCATTTTCTCGGAAACTAGTAGGCCTAGAATTAAGATTTTTGGTTTAAAATGTTCGTAATGAATGCCTCTACAAATCTTGTTATGGTCAAAACCACGCCAGACTTACCGTTTTTGAGAAAAAATATGTGCATCGCACAATAACATACATATTTTCAGCTAAAAGTATGGCATAATTTGGTTTATTTTCATTTTCTCGGAAACTAGTAGGCCTAGAATTAAGATTTTTGGTTTAAAATGTTCGTAATGAATGCCTCTACAAATCTTGTTATGGTCAAAACCACGCCAGACTTACCGTTTTTGAGAAAAAATATGTGCATCGCACAATAACATACATATTTTTACATATTTTCAGCTAAAAGTATGGCATAATTTGGTTTATTTTCATTTTCTCGGAAACTAGTAGGCCTAGAATTAAGATTTTTAGTTTAAAATGTTCGTAATGAATGCCTCTACAAATCTTGTTATGGTCAAAACCACGCCAGACTTACCGTTTTTGAGAAAAAATATGTGCATCGCACAATAACATACATATTTTTACATATTTTCTGCTAAAAGTATGGCATAATTTGGTTTATTTTCATTTTCTCGGAAACTAGTAGGCCTAGAATTAAGATTTTTGGTTTAAAATGTTCGTAATGAATGCCTCTACAAATCTTGTTATGGTCAAAACCACGCCAGACTTACCGTTTTTGAGAAAAAATATGTGCATCGCACAATAACATACATATTTTCAGCTAAAAGTATGGCATAATTTGGTTTATTTTCATTTTCTCGGAAACTAGTAGGCCTAGAATTAAGATTTTTAGTTTAAAATGTTCGTAATGAATGCCTCTACAAATCTTGTTATGGTCAAAACCACGCCAGACTTACCGTTTTTGAGAAAAAATATGTGCATCGCACAATAACATACATATTTTCAGCTAAAAGTATGGCATAATTTGGTTTATTTTCATTTTCTCGGAAACTAGTAGGCCTAGAATTAAGATTTTTGGTTTAAAATGTTCGTAATGAATGCCTCTACAAATCTTGTTATGGTCAAAACCACGCCAGACTTACCGTTTTTGAGAAAAAATATGTGCATCGCACAATAACATACATATTTTTACATATTTTCAGCTAAAAGTATGGCATAATTTGGTTTATTTTCATTTTCTCGGAAACTAGTAGGCCTAGAATTAAGATTTTTGGTTTAAAATGTTCGTAATGAATGCCTCTACAAATCTTGTTATGGTCAAAACCACGCCAGACATACCGTTTTTGAGAAAAAATATGTGCATCGCACAATAACATACATATTTTCAGCTAAAAGTATGGCATAATTTGGTTTATTTTCATTTTCTCGGAAACTAGTAGGCCTAGAATTAAGATTTTTGGTTTAAAATGTTCGTAATGAATGCCTCTACAAATCTTGTTATGGTCAAAACCACGCCAGACTTACCGTTTTTGAGAAAAAATATGTGCATCGCACAATAACATACATATTTTCAGCTAAAAGTATGGCATAATTTGGTTTATTTTCATTTTCTCGGAAACTAGTAGGCCTAGAATTAAGATTTTTGGTTTAAAATGTTCGTAATGAATGCCTCTACAAATCTTGTTACGGTCAAAACCACGCCAGACTTACCGTTTTTGAGAAAAAATATGTGCATCGCACAATAACATACATATTTTTACATATTTTCAGCTAAAAGTATGGCATAATTTGGTTTATTTTCATTTTCTCGGAAACTAGTAGGCCTAGAATTAAGATTTTTGGTTTAAAATGTTCGTAATGAATGCCTCTACAAATCTTGTTATGGTCAAAACCACGCCAGACTTACCGTTTTTGAGAAAAAATATGTGCATCGCACAATAACATACATATTTTCAGCTAAAAGTATGGCATAATTTGGTTTATTTTCATTTTCTCGGAAACTAGTAGGCCTAGAATTAAGATTTTTGGTTTAAAATGTTCGTAATGAATGCCTCTACAAATCTTGTTATGGTCAAAACCACGCCAGACTTACCGTTTTTGAGAAAAAATATGTGCATCGCACAATAACATACATATTTTCAGCTAAAAGTATGGCATAATTTGGTTTATTTTCATTTTCTCGGAAACTAGTAGGCCTAGAATTAAGATTTTTGGTTTAAAATGTTCGTAATGAATGCCTCTACAAATCTTGTTATGGTCAAAACCACGCCAGACTTACCGTTTTTGAGAAAAAATATGTGCATCGCACAATAACATACATATTTTCAGCTAAAAGTATGGCATAATTTGGTTTATTTTCATTTTCTCGGAAACTAGTAGGCCTAGAATTAAGATTTTTGGTTTAAAATGTTCGTAATGAATGCCTCTACAAATCTTGTTATGGTCAAAACCACGCCAGACTTACCGTTTTTGAGAAAAAATATGTGCATCGCACAATAACATACATATTTTCAGCTAAAAGTATGGCATAATTTGGTTTATTTTCATTTTCTCGGAAACTAGTAGGCCTAGAATTAAGATTTTTGGTTTAAAATGTTTGTAATGAATGCCTCTACAAATCTTGTTATGGTCAAAACCACGCCAGACTTACCGTTTTTGAGAAAAAATATGTGCATCGCACAATAACATACATATTTTCAGCTAAAAGTATGGCATAATTTGGTTTATTTTCATTTTCTCGGAAACTAGTAGGCCTAGAATTAAGATTTTTGGTTTAAAATGTTCGTAATGAATGCCTCTACAAATCTTGTTATGGTCAAAACCACGCCAGACTTACCGTTTTTGAGAAAAAATATGTGCATCGCACAATAACATACATATTTTTACATATTTTCAGCTAAAAGTATGGCATAATTTGGTTTATTTTCATTTTCTCGGAAACTAGTAGGCCTAGAATTAAGATTTTTGGTTTAAAATGTTCGTAATGAATGCCTCTACAAATCTTGTTATGGTCAAAACCACGCCAGACTTACCGTTTTTGAGAAAAAATATGTGCATCGCACAATAACATACATATTTTTACATATTTTCAGCTAAAAGTATGGCATAATTTGGTTTATTTTCATTTTCTCGGAAACTAGTAGGCCTAGAATTAAGATTTTTGGTTTAAAATGTTCGTAATGAATGCCTCTACAAATCTTGTTATGGTCAAAACCACGCCAGACTTACCGTTTTTGAGAAAAAATATGTGCATCGCACAATAACATACATATTTTCAGCTAAAAGTATGGCATAATTTGGTTTATTTTCATTTTCTCGGAAACTAGTAGGCCTAGAATTAAGATTTTTGGTTTAAAATGTTCGTAATGAATGCCTCTACAAATCTTGTTATGGTCAAAACCACGCCAGACTTACCGTTTTTGAGAAAAAATATGTGCATCGCACAATAACATACATATTTTCAGCTAAAAGTATGGCATAATTTGGTTTATTTTCATTTTCTCGGAAACTAGTAGGCCTAGAATTAAGATTTTTGGTTTAAAATGTTCGTAATGAATGCCTCTACAAATCTTGTTATGGTCAAAATCACGCCAGACTTACCGTTTTTGAGAAAAAATATGTGCATCGCACAATACCATACATATTTTCAGCTAAAAGTATGGCATAATTTGGTTTATTTTCATTTTCTCGGAAACTAGTAGGCCTAGAATTAAGATTTTTGGTTTAAAATGTTCGTAATGAATGCCTCTACAAATCTTGTTATGGTCAAAACCACGCCAGACTTACCGTTTTTGAGAAAAAATATGTGCATCGCACAATAACATACATATTTTCAGCTAAAAGTATGGCATAATTTGGTTTATTTTCATTTTCTCGGAAACTAGTAGGCCTAGAATTAAGATTTTTGGTTTAAAATGTTCGTAATGAATGCCTCTACAAATCTTGTTATGGTCAAAACCACGCCAGACTTACCGTTTTTGAGAAAAAATATGTGCATCGCACAATAACATACATATTTTCAGCTAAAAGTATGGCATAATTTGGTTTATTTTCATTTTCTCGGAAACTAGTAGGCCTAGAATTAAGATTTTTGGTTTAAAATGTTCGTAATGAATGCCTCTACAAATCTTGTTATGGTCAAAACCACGCCAGACTTACCGTTTTTGAGAAAAAATATGTGCATCGCACAATACCATACATATTTTCAGCTAAAAGTATGGCATAATTTGGTTTATTTTCATTTTCTCGGAAACTAGTAGGCCTAGAATTAAGATTTTTGGTTTAAAATGTTCGTAATGAATGCCTCTACAAATCTTGTTATGGTCAAAACCACGCCAGACTTACCGTTTTTGAGAAAAAATATGTGCATCGCACAATAACATACATATTTTCAGCTAAAAGTATGGCATAATTTGGTTTATTTTCATTTTCTCGGAAACTAGTAGGCCTAGAATTAAGATTTTTGGTTTAAAATGTTCGTAATGAATGCCTCTACAAATCTTGTTATGGTCAAAACCACGCCAGACTTACCGTTTTTGAGAAAAAATATGTGCATCGCACAATAACATACATATTTTCAGCTAAAAGTATGGCATAATTTGGTTTATTTTCATTTTCTCGGAAACTAGTAGGCCTAGAATTAAGATTTTTGGTTTAAAATGTTCGTAATGAATGCCTCTACAAATCTTGTTATGGTCAAAACCACGCCAGACTTACCGTTTTTGAGAAAAAATATGTGCATCGCACAATAACATACATATTTTCAGCTAAAAGTATGGCATAATTTGGTTTATTTTCATTTTCTCGGAAACTAGTAGGCCTAGAATTAAGATTTTTGGTTTAAAATGTTCGTAATGAATGCCTCTACAAATCTTGTTATGGTCAAAACCACGCCAGACTTACCGTTTTTGAGAAAAAATATGTGCATCGCACAATAACATACATATTTTTACATATTTTCAGCTAAAAGTATGGCATAATTTGGTTTATTTTCATTTTCTCGGAAACTAGTAGGCCTAGAATTAAGATTTTTGGTTTAAAATGTTCGTAATGAATGCCTCTACAAATCTTGTTATGGTCAAAACCACGCCAGACTTACCGTTTTTGAGAAAAAATATGTGCATCGCACAATAACATACATATTTTTACATATTTTCAGCTAAAAGTATGGCATAATTTGGTTTATTTTCATTTTCTCGGAAACTAGTAGGCCTAGAATTAAGATTTTTGGTTTAAAATGTTCGTAATGAATGCCTCTACAAATCTTGTTATGGTCAAAACCACGCCAGACTTACCGTTTTTGAGAAAAAATATGTGCATCGCACAATAACATACATATTTTCAGCTAAAAGTATGGCATAATTTGGTTTATTTTCATTTTCTCGGAAACTAGTAGGCCTAGAATTAAGATTTTTGGTTTAAAATGTTCGTAATGAATGCCTCTACAAATCTTGTTATGGTCAAAACCACGCCAGACTTACCGTTTTTGAGAAAAAATATGTGCATCGCACAATAACATACATATTTTTACATATTTTCAGCTAAAAGTATGGCATAATTTGGTTTATTTTCATTTTCTCGGAAACTAGTAGGCCTAGAATTAAGATTTTTGGTTTAAAATGTTCGTAATGAATGCCTCTACAAATCTTGTTATGGTCAAAACCACGCCAGACTTACCGTTTTTGAGAAAAAATATGTGCATCGCACAATAACATACATATTTTTACATATTTTCAGCTAAAAGTATGGCATAATTTGGTTTATTTTCATTTTCTCGGAAACTAGTAGGCCTAGAATTAAGATTTTTGGTTTAAAATGTTCGTAATGAATGCCTCTACAAATCTTGTTATGGTCAAAACCACGCCAGACTTACCGTTTTTGAGAAAAAATAAGTGCATCGCACAATAACATACATATTTTTACATATTTTCAGCTAAAAGTATGGCATAATTTGGTTTATTTTCATTTTCTCGGAAACTAGTAGGCCTAGAATTAAGATTTTTGGTTTAAAATGTTCGTAATGAATGCCTCTACAAATCTTGTTATGGTCAAAACCACGCCAGACTTACCGTTTTTGAGAAAAAATATGTGCATCGCACAATAACATACATATTTTTACATATTTTCAGCTAAAAGTATGGCATAATTTGGTTTATTTTCATTTTCTCGGAAACTAGTAGGCCTAGAATAAAGATTTTTGGTTTAAAATGTTCGTAATGAATGCCTCTACAAATCTTGTTATGGTCAAAACCACGCCAGACTTACCGTTTTTGAGAAAAAATATGTGCATCGCACAATAACATACATATTTTCAGCTAAAAGTATGGCATAATTTGGTTTATTTTCATTTTCTCGGAAACTAGTAGGCCTAGAATTAAGATTTTTGGTTTAAAATGTTCGTAATGAATGCCTCTACAAATCTTGTTATGGTCAAAACCACGCCAGACTTACCGTTTTTGAGAAAAAATATGTGCATCGCACAATAACATACATATTTTCAGCTAAAAGTATGGCATAATTTGGTTTATTTTCATTTTCTCGGAAACTAGTAGGCCTAGAATTAAGATTTTTGGTTTAAAATGTTCGTAATGAATGCCTCTACAAATCTTGTTATGGTCAAAACCACGCCAGACTTACCGTTTTTGAGAAAAAATATGTGCATCGCACAATAACATACATATTTTTACATATTTTCAGCTAAAAGTATGGCATAATTTGGTTTATTTTCATTTTCTCGGAAACTAGTAGGCCTAGAATTAAGATTTTTGGTTTAAAATGTTCGTAATGAATGCCTCTACAAATCTTGTTATGGTCAAAACCACGCCAGACTTACCGTTTTTGAGAAAAAATATGTGCATCGCACAATAACATACATATTTTTACATATTTTCAGCTAAAAGTATGGCATAATTTGGTTTATTTTCATTTTCTCGGAAACTAGTAGGCCTAGAATTAAGATTTTTGGTTTAAAATGTTCGTAATGAATGCCTCTACAAATCTTGTTATGGTCAAAACCACGCCAGACTTACCGTTTTTGAGAAAAAATATGTGCATCGCACAATAACATACATATTTTTACATATTTTCAGCTAAAAGTATGGCATAATTTGGTTTATTTTCATTTTCTCGGAAACTAGTAGGCCTAGAATTAAGATTTTTGGTTTAAAATGTTCGTAATGAATGCCTCTACAAATCTTGTTATGGTCAAAACCACGCCAGACTTACCGTTTTTGAGAAAAAATATGTGCATCGCACAATAACATACATATTTTCAGCTAAAAGTATGGCATAATTTGGTTTATTTTCATTTTCTCGGAAACTAGTAGGCCTAGAATTAAGATTTTTGGTTTAAAATGTTCGTAATGAATGCCTCTACAAATCTTGTTATGGTCAAAACCACGCCAGACTTACCGTTTTTGAGAAAAAATATGTGCATCGCACAATAACATACATATTTTTACATATTTTCAGCTAAAAGTATGGCATAATTTGGTTCATTTTCATTTTCTCGGAAACTAGTAGGCCTAGAATTAAGATTTTTAGTTTAAAATGTTCGTAATGAATGCCTCTACAAATCTTGTTATGGTCAAAACCACGCCAGACTTACCGTTTTTGAGAAAAAATATGTGCATCGCACAATAACATACATATTTTCAGCTAAAAGTATGGCATAATTTGGTTTATTTTCATTTTCTCGGAAACTAGTAGGCCTAGAATTAAGATTTTTGGTTTAAAATGTTCGTAATGAATGCCTCTACAAATCTTGTTATGGTCAAAACCACGCCAGACTTACCGTTTTTGAGAAAAAATATGTGCATCGCACAATAACATACATATTTTTACATATTTTCAGCTAAAAGTATGGCATAATTTGGTTTATTTTCATTTTCTCGGAAACTAGTAGGCCTAGAATTAAGATTTTTGGTTTAAAATGTTCGTAATGAATGCCTCTACAAATCTTGTTATGGTCAAAACCACGCCAGACTTACCGTTTTTGAGAAAAAATATGTGCATCGCACAATAACATACATATTTTTACATATTTTCAGCTAAAAGTATGGCATAATTTGGTTTATTTTCATTTTCTCGGAAACTAGTAGGCCTAGAATAAAGATTTTTGGTTTAAAATGTTCGTAATGAATGCCTCTACAAATCTTGTTATGGTCAAAACCACGCCAGACTTACCGTTTTTGAGAAAAAATATGTGCATCGCACAATAACATACATATTTTTACATATTTTCAGCTAAAAGTATGGCATAATTTGGTTTATTTTCATTTTCTCGGAAACTAGTAGGCCTAGAATTAAGATTTTTGGTTTAAAATGTTCGTAATGAATGCCTCTACAAATCTTGTTATGGTCAAAACCACGCCAGACTTACCGTTTTTGAGAAAAAATATGTGCATCGCACAATAACATACATATTTTTACATATTTTCAGCTAAAAGTATGGCATAATTTGGTTTATTTTCATTTTCTCGGAAACTAGTAGGCCTAGAATTAAGATTTTTGGTTTAAAATGTTCGTAATGAATGCCTCTACAAATCTTGTTATGGTCAAAACCACGCCAGACTTACCGTTTTTGAGAAAAAATATGTGCATCGCACAATAACATACATATTTTCAGCTAAAAGTATGGCATAATTTGGTTTATTTTCATTTTCTCGGAAACTAGTAGGCCTAGAATTAAGATTTTTGGTTTAAAATGTTCGTAATGAATGCCTCTACAAATCTTGTTATGGTCAAAACCACGCCAGACTTACCGTTTTTGAGAAAAAATATGTGCATCTCTCAATAACATACATATTTTCAGCTAAAAGTATGGCATAATTTGGTTTATTTTCATTTTCTCGGAAACTAGTAGGCCTAGAATAAAGATTTTTGGTTTAAAATGTTCGTAATGAATGCCTCTACAAATCTTGTTATGGTCAAAACCACGCCAGACTTACCGTTTTTGAGAAAAAATATGTGCATCGCACAATAACATACATATTTTCAGCTAAAAGTATGGCATAATTTGGTTTATTTTCATTTTCTCGGAAACTAGTAGGCCTAGAATTAAGATTTTTGGTTTAAAATGTTCGTAATGAATGCCTCTACAAATCTTGTTATGGTCAAAACCACGCCAGACTTACCGTTTTTGAGAAAAAATATGTGCATCGCACAATAACATACATATTTTCAGCTAAAAGTATGGCATAATTTGGTTTATTTTCATTTTCTCGGAAACTAGTAGGCCTAGAATTAAGATTTTTGGTTTAAAATGTTCGTAATGAATGCCTCTACAAATCTTGTTATGGTCAAAACCACGCCAGACTTACCGTTTTTGAGAAAAAATATGTGCATCGCACAATAACATACATATTTTCAGCTAAAAGTATGGCATAATTTGGTTTATTTTCATTTTCTCGGAAACTAGTAGGCCTAGAATTAAGATTTTTGGTTTAAAATGTTCGTAATGAATGCCTCTACAAATCTTGTTATGGTCAAAACCACGCCAGACTTACCGTTTTTGAGAAAAAATATGTGCATCGCACAATAACATACATATTTTCAGCTAAAAGTATGGCATAATTTGGTTTATTTTCATTTTCTCGGAAACTAGTAGGCCTAGAATTAAGATTTTTGGTTTAAAATGTTCGTAATGAATGCCTCTACAAATCTTGTTATGGTCAAAACCACGCCAGACTTACCGTTTTTGAGAAAAAATATGTGCATCGCACAATAACATACATATTTTTACATATTTTCAGCTAAAAGTATGGCATAATTTGGTTTATTTTCATTTTCTCGGAAACTAGTAGGCCTAGAATTAAGATTTTTGGTTTAAAATGTTCGTAATGAATGCCTCTACAAATCTTGTTATGGTCAAAACCACGCCAGACTTACCGTTTTTGAGAAAAAATATGTGCATCGCACAATAACATACATATTTTCAGCTAAAAGTATGGCATAATTTGGTTTATTTTCATTTTCTCGGAAACTAGTAGGCCTAGAATTAAGATTTTTGGTTTAAAATGTTCGTAATGAATGCCTCTACAAATCTTGTTATGGTCAAAACCACGCCAGACTTACCGTTTTTAAGAAAAAATATGTGCATCGCACAATAACATACATATTTTCAGCTAAAAGTATGGCATAATTTGGTTTATTTTCATTTTCTCGGAAACTAGTAGGCCTAGAATTAAGATTTTTGGTTTAAAATGTTCGTAATGAATGCCTCTACAAATCTTGTTATGGTCAAAACCACGCCAGACTTACCGTTTTTGAGAAAAAATATGTGCATCGCACAATAACATACATATTTTCAGCTAAAAGTATGGCATAATTTGGTTTATTTTCATTTTCTCGGAAACTAGTAGGCCTAGAATTAAGATTTTTGGTTTAAAATGTTCGTAATGAATGCCTCTACAAATCTTGTTATGGTCAAAACCACGCCAGACTTACCGTTTTTGAGAAAAAATATGTGCATCGCACAATAACATACATATTTTCAGCTAAAAGTATGGCATAATTTGGTTTATTTTCATTTTCTCGGAAACTAGTAGGCCTAGAATTAAGATTTTTGGTTTAAAATGTTCGTAATGAATGCCTCTACAAATCTTGTTATGGTCAAAACCACGCCAGACTTACCGTTTTTGAGAAAAAATATGTGCATCGCACAATAACATACATATTTTCAGCTAAAAGTATGGCATAATTTGGTTTATTTTCATTTTCTCGGAAACTAGTAGGCCTAGAATTAAGATTTTTGGTTTAAAATGTTCGTAATGAATGCCTCTACAAATCTTGTTATGGTCAAAACCACGCCAGACTTACCGTTTTTGAGAAAAAATATGTGCATCGCACAATAACATACATATTTTCAGCTAAAAGTATGGCATAATTTGGTTTATTTTCATTTTCTCGGAAACTAGTAGGCCTAGAATTAAGATTTTTGGTTTAAAATGTTCGTAATGAATGCCTCTACAAATCTTGTTATGGTCAAAACCACGCCAGACTTACCGTTTTTGAGAAAAAATATGTGCATCGCACAATAACATACATATTTTCAGCTAAAAGTATGGCATAATTTGGTTTATTTTCATTTTCTCGGAAACTAGTAGGCCTAGAATTAAGATTTTTGGTTTAAAATGTTCGTAATGAATGCCTCTACAAATCTTGTTATGGTCAAAACCACGCCAGACTTACCGTTTTTGAGAAAAAATATGTGCATCGCACAATAACATACATATTTTCAGCTAAAAGTATGGCATAATTTGGTTTATTTTCATTTTCTCGGAAACTAGTAGGCCTAGAATTAAGATTTTTGGTTTAAAATGTTCGTAATGAATGCCTCTACAAATCTTGTTATGGTCAAAACCACGCCAGACTTACCGTTTTTGAGAAAAAATATGTGCATCGCACAATAACATACATATTTTCAGCTAAAAGTATGGCATAATTTGGTTTATTTTCATTTTCTCGGAAACTAGTAGGCCTAGAATTAAGATTTTTAGTTTAAAATGTTCGTAATGAATGCCTCTACAAATCTTGTTATGGTCAAAACCACGCCAGACTTACCGTTTTTGAGAAAAAATATGTGCATCGCACAATAACATACATATTTTCAGCTAAAAGTATGGCATAATTTGGTTTATTTTCATTTTCTCGGAAACTAGTAGGCCTAGAATTAAGATTTTTGGTTTAAAATGTTCGTAATGAATGCCTCTACAAATCTTGTTATGGTCAAAACCACGCCAGACTTACCGTTTTTGAGAAAAAATATGTGCATCGCACAATAACATACATATTTTTACATATTTTCAGCTAAAAGCATGGCATAATTTGGTTTATTTTCATTTTCTCGGAAACTAGTAGGCCTAGAATTAAGATTTTTGGTTTAAAATGTTCGTAATGAATGCCTCTACAAATCTTGTTATGGTCAAAACCACGCCAGACTTACCGTTTTTGAGAAAAAATATGTGCATCGCACAATAACATACATATTTTCAGCTAAAAGTATGGCATAATTTGGTTTATTTTCATTTTCTCGGAAACTAGTAGGCCTAGAATTAAGATTTTTGGTTTAAAATGTTCGTAATGAATGCCTCTACAAATCTTGTTATGGTCAAAACCACGCCAGACTTACCGTTTTTGAGAAAAAATATGTGCATCGCACAATAACATACATATTTTTACATATTTTCAGCTAAAAGTATTGCATAATTTGGTTTATTTTCATTTTCTCGGAAACTAGTAGGCCTAGAATTAAGATTTTTAGTTTAAAATGTTCGTAATGAATGCCTCTACAAATCTTGTTATGGTCAAAACCACGCCAGACTTACCGTTTTTGAGAAAAAATATGTGCATCGCACAATAACATACATATTTTTACATATTTTCAGCTAAAAGTATGGCATAATTTGGTTTATTTTCATTTTCTCGGAAACTAGTAGGCCTAGAATAAAGATTTTTGGTTTAAAATGTTCGTAATGAATGCCTCTACAAATCTTGTTATGGTCAAAACCACGCCAGACTTACCGTTTTTGAGAAAAAATATGTGCATCGCACAATAACATACATATTTTCAGCTAAAAGTATGGCATAATTTGGTTTATTTTCATTTTCTCGGAAACTAGTAGGCCTAGAATTAAGATTTTTGGTTTAAAATGTTCGTAATGAATGCCTCTACAAATCTTGTTATGGTCAAAACCACGCCAGACTTACCGTTTTTGAGAAAAAATATGTGCATCGCACAATAACATACATATTTTCAGCTAAAAGTATGGCATAATTTGGTTTATTTTCATTTTCTCGGAAACTAGTAGGCCTAGAATTAAGATTTTTGGTTTAAAATGTTCGTAATGAATGCCTCTACAAATCTTGTTATGGTCAAAACCACGCCAGACTTACCGTTTTTGAGAAAAAATATGTGAATCGCACAATAACATACATATTTTCAGCTAAAAGTATGGCATAATTTGGTTTATTTTCATTTTCTCGGAAACTAGTAGGCCTAGAATTAAGATTTTTGGTTTAAAATGTTCGTAATGAATGCCTCTACAAATCTTGTTATGGTCAAAACCACGCCAGACTTACCGTTTTTGAGAAAAAATATGTGCATCGCACAATAACATACATATTTTCAGCTAAAAGTATGGCATAATTTGGTTTATTTTCATTTTCTCGGAAACTAGTAGGCCTAGAATTAAGATTTTTGGTTTAAAATGTTCGTAATGAATGCCTCTACAAATCTTGTTATGGTCAAAACCACGCCAGACTTACCGTTTTTGAGAAAAAATATGTGCATCGCACAATAACATACATATTTTCAGCTAAAAGTATGGCATAATTTGGTTTATTTTCATTTTCTCGGAAACTAGTAGGCCTAGAATTAAGATTTTTAGTTTAAAATGTTCGTAATGAACGCCTCTACAAATCTTGTTATGGTCAAAACCACGCCAGACTTACCGTTTTTGAGAAAAAATATGTGCATCGCACAATAACATACATATTTTCAGCTAAAAGTATGGCATAATTTGGTTTATTTTCATTTTCTCGGAAACTAGTAGGCCTAGAATTAAGATTTTTGGTTTAAAATGTTCGTAATGAATGCCTCTACAAATCTTGTTATGGTCAAAACCACGCCAGACTTACCGTTTTTGAGAAAAAATATGTGCATCGCACAATAACATACATATTTTTACATATTTTCAGCTAAAAGTATGGCATAATTTGGTTTATTTTCATTTTCTCGGAAACTAGTAGGCCTAGAATTAAGATTTTTGGTTTAAAATGTTCGTAATGAATGCCTCTACAAATCTTGTTATGGTCAAAACCACGCCAGACTTACCGTTTTTGAGAAAAAATATGTGCATCGCACAATAACATACATATTTTCAGCTAAAAGTATGGCATAATTTGGTTTATTTTCATTTTCTCGGAAACTAGTAGGCCTAGAATTAAGATTTTTGGTTTAAAATGTTCGTAATGAATGCCTCTACAAATCTTGTTATGGTCAAAACCACGCCAGACTTACCGTTTTTGAGAAAAAATATGTGCATCGCACAATAACATACATATTTTTACATATTTTCAGCTAAAAGTATTGCATAATTTGGTTTATTTTCATTTTCTCGGAAACTAGTAGGCCTAGAATTAAGATTTTTAGTTTAAAATGTTCGTAATGAATGCCTCTACAAATCTTGTTATGGTCAAAACCACGCCAGACTTACCGTTTTTGAGAAAAAATATGTGCATCGCACAATAACATACATATTTTTACATATTTTCAGCTAAAAGTATGGCATAATTTGGTTTATTTTCATTTTCTCGGAAACTAGTAGGCCTAGAATAAAGATTTTTGGTTTAAAATGTTCGTAATGAATGCCTCTACAAATCTTGTTATGGTCAAAACCACGCCAGACTTACCGTTTTTGAGAAAAAATATGTGCATCGCACAATAACATACATATTTTCAGCTAAAAGTATGGCATAATTTGGTTTATTTTCATTTTCTCGGAAACTAGTAGGCCTAGAATTAAGATTTTTGGTTTAAAATGTTCGTAATGAATGCCTCTACAAATCTTGTTATGGTCAAAACCACGCCAGACTTACCGTTTTTGAGAAAAAATATGTGCATCGCACAATAACATACATATTTTTACATATTTTCAGCTAAAAGTATTGCATAATTTGGTTTATTTTCATTTTCTCGGAAACTAGTAGGCCTAGAATTAAGATTTTTAGTTTAAAATGTTCGTAATGAATGCCTCTACAAATCTTGTTATGGTCAAAACCACGCCAGACTTATCGTTTTTGAGAAAAAATATGTGCATCGCACAATAACATACATATTTTTACATATTTTCAGCTAAAAGTATGGCATAATTTGGTTTATTTTCATTTTCTCGGAAACTAGTAGGTCTAGAATAAAGATTTTTGGTTTAAAATGTTCGTAATGAATGCCTTTACAAATCTTGTTATGGTCAAAACCACGCCAGACTTACCGTTTTTGAGAAAAAATATGTGCATCGCACAATAACATACATATTTTTACATATTTTCAGCTAAAAGTATGGCATAATTTGGTTTATTTTCATTTTCTCGGAAACTAGTATTCCTAGAATTAAGATTTTTGGTTTAAAATGTTCGTAATGAATGCCTCTACAAATCTTGTTATGGTCAAAACCACGCCAGACTTACCGTTTTTGAGAAAAAATATGTGCATCGCACAATAACATACATATTTTCAGCTAAAAGTATGGCATAATTTGGTTTATTTTCATTTTCTCGGAAACTAGTAGGCCTAGAATTAAGATTTTTGGTTTAAAATGTTCGTAATGAATGCCTCTACAAATCTTGTTATGGTCAAAACCACGCCAGACTTACCGTTTTTGAGAAAAAATATGTGCATCGCACAATAACATACATATTTTTACATATTTTCAGCTAAAAGTATTGCATAATTTGGTTTATTTTCATTTTCTCGGAAACTAGTAGGCCTAGAATTAAGATTTTTAGTTTAAAATGTTCGTAATGAATGCCTCTACAAATCTTGTTATGGTCAAAACCACGCCAGACTTACCGTTTTTGAGAAAAAATATGTGCATCGCACAATAACATACATATTTTTACATATTTTCAGCTAAAAGTATGGCATAATTTGGTTTATTTTCATTTTCTCGGAAACTAGTAGGCCTAGAATAAAGATTTTTGGTTTAAAATGTTCGTAATGAATGCCTCTACAAATCTTGTTATGGTCAAAACCACGCCAGACTTACCGTTTTTGAGAAAAAATATGTGCATCGCACAATAACATACATATTTTCAGCTAAAAGTATGGCATAATTTGGTTTATTTTCATTTTCTCGGAAACTAGTAGGCCTAGAATTAAGATTTTTGGTTTAAAATGTTCGTAATGAATGCCTCTACAAATCTTGTTATGGTCAAAACCACGCCAGACTTACCGTTTTTGAGAAAAAATATGTGCATCGCACAATAACATACATATTTTCAGCTAAAAGTATGGCATAATTTGGTTTATTTTCATTTTCTCGGAAACTAGTAGGCCTAGAATAAAGATTTTTGGTTTAAAATGTTCGTAATGAATGCCTCTACAAATCTTGTTATGGTCAAAACCACGCCAGACTTACCGTTTTTGAGAAAAAATATGTGCATCGCACAATAACATACATATTTTTACATATTTTCAGCTAAAAGTATTGCATAATTTGGTTTATTTTCATTTTCTCGGAAACTAGTAGGCCTAGAATTAAGATTTTTAGTTTAAAATGTTCGTAATGAATGCCTCTACAAATCTTGTTATGGTCAAAACCACGCCAGACTTACCGTTTTTGAGAAAAAATATGTGCATCGCACAATAACATACATATTTTCAGCTAAAAGTATGGCATAATTTGGTTTATTTTCATTTTCTCGGAAACTAGTAGGCCTAGAATAAAGATTTTTGGTTTAAAATGTTCGTAATGAATGCCTCTACAAATCTTGTTATGGTCAAAACCACGCCAGACTTACCGTTTTCGAGAAAAAATATGTGCATCGCACAATAACATACATATTTTCAGCTAAAAGTATGGCATAATTTGGTTTATTTTCATTTTCTCGGAAACTAGTAGGCCTAGAATTAAGATTTGTGGTTTAAAATGTTCGTAATGAATGCCTCTACAAATCTTGTTATGGTCAAAACCACGCCAGACTTACCGTTTTTGAGAAAAAATATGTGCATCGCACAATAACATACATATTTTCAGCTAAAAGTATGGCATAATTTGGTTTATTTTCATTTTCTCGGAAACTAGTAGGCCTAGAATTAAGATTTTTGGTTTAAAATGTTCGTAATGAATGCCTCTACAAATCTTGTTATGGTCAAAACCACGCCAGACTTACCGTTTTTGAGAAAAAATATGTGCATCGCACAATAACATACATATTTTCAGCTAAAAGTATGGCATAATTTGGTTTATTTTCATTTTCTCGGAAACTAGTAGGCCTAGAATTAAGATTTTTGGTTTAAAATGTTCGTAATGAATGCCTCTACAAATCTTGTTATGGTCAAAACCACGCCAGACCTACCGTTTTTGAGAAAAAATATGTGCATCGCACAATAACATACATATTTTTACATATTTTCAGCTAAAAGTATGGCATAATTTGGTTTATTTTCATTTTCTCGGAAACTAGTAGGCCTAGAATTAAGATTTTTGGTTTAAAATGTTCGTAATGAATGCCTCTACAAATCTTGTTATGGTCAAAACCACGCCAGACTTACCGTTTTTGAGAAAAATATGTGCATCGCACAATAACATACATATTTTCAGCTAAAAGTATGGCATAATTTGGTTTATTTTCATTTTCTCGGAAACTAGTAGGCCTAGAATTAAGATTTTTGGTTTAAAATGTTCGTAATGAATGCCTCTACAAATCTTGTTATGGTCAAAACCACGCCAGACTTACCGTTTTTGAGAAAAAATATGTGCATCGCACAATAACATACATATTTTCAGCTAAAAGTATGGCATAATTTGGTTTATTTTCATTTTCTCGGAAACTAGTAGGCCTAGAATTAAGATTTTTGGTTTAAAATGTTCGTAATGAATGCCTCTACAAATCTTGTTATGGTCAAAACCACGCCAGACTTACCGTTTTTGAGAAAAAATATGTGCATCGCACAATAACATACATATTTTCAGCTAAAAGTATGGCATAATTTGGTTTATTTTCATTTTCTCGGAAACTAGTAGGCCTAGAATTAAGATTTTTGGTTTAAAATGTTCGTAATGAATGCCTCTACAAATCTTGTTATGGTCAAAACCACGCCAGACTTACCGTTTTTGAGAAAAAATATGTGCATCGCACAATAACATACATATTTTCAGCTAAAAGTATGGCATAATTTGGTTTATTTTCATTTTCTCGGAAACTAGTAGGCCTAGAATTAAGATTTTTGGTTTAAAATGTTCGTAATGAATGCCTCTACAAATCTTGTTATGGTCAAAACCACGCCAGACTTACCGTTTTTGAGAAAAAATATGTGCATCGCACAATAACATACATATTTTTACATATTTTCAGCTAAAAGTATGGCATAATTTGGTTTATTTTCATTTTCTCGGAAACTAGTAGGCCTAGAATTAAGATTTTTGGTTTAAAATGTTCGTAATGAATGCCTCTACAAATCTTGTTATGGTCAAAACCACGCCAGACTTACCGTTTTTGAGAAAAAATATGTGCATCGCACAATAACATACATATTTTCAGCTAAAAGTATGGCATAATTTGGTTTATTTTCATTTTCTCGGAAACTAGTAGGCCTAGAATTAAGATTTTTGGTTTAAAATGTTCGTAATGAATGCCTCTACAAATCTTGTTATGGTCAAAACCACGCCAGACTTACCGTTTTTGAGAAAAAATATGTGCATCGCACAATAACATACATATTTTCAGCTAAAAGTATGGCATAATTTGGTTTATTTTCATTTTCTCGGAAACTAGTAGGCCTAGAATTAAGATTTTTGGTTTAAAATGTTCGTAATGAATGCCTCTACAAATCTTGTTATGGTCAAAACCACGCCAGACTTACCGTTTTTGAGAAAAAATATGTGCATCGCACAATAACATACATATTTTTACATATTTTCAGCTAAAAGTATGGCATAATTTGGTTTATTTTCATTTTCTCGGAAACTAGTAGGCCTAGAATAAAGATTTTTGGTTTAAAATGTTCGTAATGAATGCCTCTACAAATCTTGTTATGGTCAAAACCACGCCAGACTTACCGTTTTTGAGAAAAAATATGTGCATCGCACAATAACATACATATTTTTACATATTTTCAGCTAAAAGTATGGCATAATTTGGTTTATTTTCATTTTCTCGGAAACTAGTAGGCCTAGAATTAAGATTTTTGGTTTAAAATGTTCGTAATGAATGCCTCTACAAATCTTGTTATGGTCAAAACCACGCCAGACTTACCGTTTTTGAGAAAAAATATGTGCATCGCACAATAACATACATATTTTTACATATTTTCAGCTAAAAGTATGGCATAATTTGGTTTATTTTCATTTTCTCGGAAACTAGTAGGCCTAGAATTAAGATTTTTGGTTTAAAATGTTCGTAATGAATGCCTCTACAAATCTTGTTATGGTCAAAACCACGCCAGACTTACCGTTTTTGAGAAAAAATATGTGCATCGCACAATAACATACATATTTTCAGCTAAAAGTATGGCATAATTTGGTTTATTTTTATTTTCTCGGAAACTAGTAGGCCTAGAATTAAGATTTTTGGTTTAAAATGTTCGTAATGAATGCCTCTACAAATCTTGTTATTTTCAAAACCACGCCAGACTTACCGTTTTTGAGAAAAAATATGTGTATCGCACAATAACATACATATTTTCAGCTAAAAGTATGGCATAATTTGGTTTATTTTCATTTTCTCGGAAACTAGTAGGCCTAGAATTAAGATTTTTGGTTTAAAATGTTCGTAATGAATGCCTCTACAAATCTTGTTATGGTCAAAACCACGCCAGACTTACCGTTTTTGAGAAAAAATATGTGCATCGCACAATAACATACATATTTTCAGCTAAAAGTATGGCATAATTTGGTTTATTTTCATTTTCTCGGAAACTAGTAGGCCTAGAATTAAGATTTTTGGTTTAAAATGTTCGTAATGAATGCCTCTACAAATCTTGTTATGGTCAAAACCACGCCAGACTTACCGTTTTTGAGAAAAAATATGTGCATCGCACAATAACATACATATTTTCAGCTAAAAGTATGGCATAATTTGGTTTATTTTCATTTTCTCGGAAACTAGTAGGCCTAGAATTAAGATTTTTGGTTTAAAATGTTCGTAATGAATGCCTCTACAAATCTTGTTATGGTCAAAACCACGCCAGACTTACCGTTTTTGAGAAAAAATATGTGCATCGCACAATAACATACATATTTTCAGCTAAAAGTATGGCATAATTTGGTTTATTTTCATTTTCTCGGAAACTAGTAGGCCTAGAATTAAGATTTTTGGTTTAAAATGTTCGTAATGAATGCCTCTACAAATCTTGTTATGGTCAAAACCACGCCAGACTTACCGTTTTTGAGAAAAAATATGTGCATCGCACAATAACATACATATTTTCAGCTAAAAGTATGGCATAATTTGGTTTATTTTCATTTTCTCGGAAACTAGTAGGCCTAGAATTAAGATTTTTGGTTTAAAATGTTCGTAATGAATGCCTCTACAAATCTTGTTATGGTCAAAACCACGCCAGACTTACCGTTTTTGAGAAAAAATATGTGCATCGCACAATAACATACATATTTTTACATATTTTCAGCTAAAAGTATGGCATAATTTGGTTTATTTTCATTTTCTCGGAAACTAGTAGGCCTAGAATTAAGATTTTTGGTTTAAAATGTTCGTAATGAATGCCTCTACAGATCTTGTTATGGTCAAAACCACGCCAGACTTACCGTTTTTGAGAAAAAATATGTGCATCGCACAATAACATACATATTTTTACATATTTTCAGCTAAAAGTATGGCATAATTTGGTTTATTTTCATTTTCTCGGAAACTAGTAGGCCTAGAATTAAGATTTTTGGTTTAAAATGTTCGTAATGAATGCCTCTACAAATCTTGTTATGGTCAAAACCACGCCAGACTTACCGTTTTTGAGAAAAAATATGTGCATCGCACAATAACATACATATTTTCAGCTAAAAGTATGGCATAATTAGGTTTATTTTCATTTTCTCGGAAACTAGTAGGCCTAGAATTAAGATTTTTGGTTTAAAATGTTCGTAATGAATGCCTCTACAAATCTTGTTATGGTCAAAACCACGCCAGACTTACCGTTTTTGAGAAAAAATATGTGCATCGCACAATAACATACATATTTTCAGCTAAAAGTATGGCATAATTTGGTTTATTTTCATTTTCTCGGAAACTAGTAGGCCTAGAATTAAGATTTTTGGTTTAAAATGTTCGTAATGAATGCCTCTACAAATCTTGTTATGGTCAAAACCACGCCAGACTTACCGTTTTTGAGAAAAAATATGTGCATCGCACAATAACATACATATTTTTACATATTTTCAGCTAAAAGTATGGCATAATTTGGTTTATTTTCATTTTCTCGGAAACTAGTAGGCCTAGAATTAAGATTTTTGGTTTAAAATGTTCGTAATGAATGCCTCTACAAATCTTGTTATGGTCAAAACCACGCCAGACTTACCGTTTTTGAGAAAAAATATGTGCATCGCACAATAACATACATATTTTCAGCTAAAAGTATGGCATAATTTGGTTTATTTTCATTTTCTCGGAAACTAGTAGGCCTAGAATTAAGATTTTTGGTTTAAAATGTTCGTAATGAATGCCTCTACAAATCTTGTTATGGTCAAAACCACGCCAGACTTACCGTTTTTGAGAAAAAATATGTGCATCGCACAATAACATACATATTTTTACATATTTTCAGCTAAAAGTATGGCATAATTTGGTTTATTTTCATTTTCTCGGAAACTAGTAGGCCTAGAATTAAGATTTTTGGTTTAAAATGTTCGTAATGAATGCCTCTACAAATCTTGTTATGGTCAAAACCACGCCAGACTTACCGTTTTTGAGAAAAAATATGTGCATCGCACAATAACATACATATTTTTACATATTTTCAGCTAAAAGTATGGCATAATTTGGTTTATTTTCATTTTCTCGGAAACTAGTAGGCCTAGAATTAAGATTTTTGGTTTAAAATGTTCGTAATGAATGCCTCTACAAATCTTGTTATGGTCAAAACCACGCCAGACTTACCGTTTTTGAGAAAAAATATGTGCATCGCACAATAACATACATATTTTCAGCTAAAAGTATGGCATAATTTGGTTTATTTTCATTTTCTCGGAAACTAGTAGGCCTAGAATTAAGATTTTTGGTTTAAAATGTTCGTAATGAATGCCTCTACAAATCTTGTTATGGTCAAAACCACGCCAGACTTACCGTTTTTGAGAAAAAATATGTGCATCGCACAATAACATACATATTTTTACATATTTTCAGCTAAAAGTATGGCATAATTTGGTTTATTTTCATTTTCTCGGAAACTAGTAGGCCTAGAATTAAGATTTTTGGTTTAAAATGTTCGTAATGAATGCCTCTACAAATCTTGTTATGGTCAAGACCACGCCAGACTTACCGTTTTTGAGAAAAAATATGTGCATCGCACAATAACATACATATTTTTACATATTTTCAGCTAAAAGTATGGCATAATTTGGTTTATTTTCATTTTCTCGGAAACTAGTAGGCCTAGAATTAAGATTTTTGGTTTAAAATGTTCGTAATGAATGCCTCTACAAATCTTGTTATGGTCAAAACCACGCCAGACTTACCGTTTTTGAGAAAAAATATGTGCATCGCACAATAACATACATATTTTTACATATTTTCAGCTAAAAGTATGGCATAATTTGGTTTATTTTCATTTTCTCGGAAACTAGTAGGCCTAGAATTAAGATTTTTGGTTTAAAATGTTCGTAATGAATGCCTCTACAAATCTTGTTATGGTCAAAACCACGCCAGACTTACCGTTTTTGAGAAAAAATATGTGCATCGCACAATAACATACATATTTTCAGCTAAAAGTATGGCATAATTTGGTTTATTTTCATTTTCTCGGAAACTAGTAGGCCTAGAATTAAGATTTTTGGTTTAAAATGTTCGTAATGAATGCCTCTACAAATCTTGTTATGGTCAAAACCACGCCAGACTTACCGTTTTTGAGAAAAAATATGTGCATCGCACAATAACATACATATTTTTACATATTTTCAGCTAAAAGTATGGCATAATTTGGTTTATTTTCATTTTCTCGGAAACTAGTAGGCCTAGAATTAAGATTTTTGGTTTAAAATGTTCGTAATGAATGCCTCTACAAATCTTGTTATGGTCAAAACCACGCCAGACTTACCGTTTTTGAGAAAAAATATGTGCATCGCACAATAACATACATATTTTTACATATTTTCAGCTAAAAGTATGGCATAATTTGGTTTATTTTCATTTTCTCGGAAACTAGTAGGCCTAGAATTAAGATTTTTGGTTTAAAATGTTCGTAATGAATGCCTCTACAAATCTTGTTATGGTCAAAACCACGCCAGACTTACCGTTTTTGAGAAAAAATATGTGCATCGCACAATAACATACATATTTTCAGCTAAAAGTATGGCATAATTTGGTTTATTTTCATTTTATCGGAAACTAGTAGGCCTAGAATTAAGATTTTTGGTTTAAAATGTTCGTAATGAATGCCTCTACAAATCTTGTTATGGTCAAAACCACGCCAGACTTACCGTTTTTGAGAAAAAATATGTGCATCGCACAATAACATACATATTTTCAGCTAAAAGTATGGCATAATTTGGTTTATTTTCATTTTCTCGGAAACTAGTAGGCCTAGAATAAAGATTTTTGGTTTAAAATGTTCGTAATGAATGCCTCTACAAATCTTGTTATGGTCAAAACCACGCCAGACTTACCGTTTTTGAGAAAAAATATGTGCATCGCACAATAACATACATATTTTCAGCTAAAAGTATGGCATAATTTGGTTTATTTTCATTTTCTCGGAAACTAGTAGGCCTAGAATAAAGATTTTTGGTTTAAAATGTTTGTAATGAATGCCTCTACAAATCTTGTTATGGTCAAAACCACGCCAGACTTACCGTTTCTGAGAAAAAATATGTGCATCGCACAATAACATACATATTTTTACATATTTTCAGCTAAAAGTATGGCATAATTTGGTTTATTTTCATTTTCTCGGAAACTAGTAGGCCTAGAATTAAGATTTTTGGTTTAAAATGTTCGTAATGAATGCCTCTACAAATCTTGTTATGGTCAAAACCACGCCAGACTTACCGTTTTTGAGAAAAAATATGTGCATCGCACAATAACATACATATTTTTACATATTTTCAGCTAAAAGTATTGCATAATTTGGTTTATTTTCATTTTCTCGGAAACTAGTAGGCCTAGAATTAAGATTTTTAGTTTAAAATGTTCGTAATGAATGCCTCTACAAATCTTGTTATGGTCAAAACCACGCCAGACTTACCGTTTTTGAGAAAAAATATGTGCATCGCACAATAACATACATATTTTCAGCTAAAAGTATGGCATAATTTGGTTTATTTTCATTTTCTCGGAAACTAGTAGGCCTAGAATTAAGATTTTTGGTTTAAAATGTTCGTAATGAATGCCTCTACAAATCTTGTTATGGTCAAAACCACGCCAGACTTACCGTTTTTGAGAAAAAATATGTGCATCGCACAATAACATACATATTTTTACATATTTTCAGCTAAAAGTATGGCATAATTTGGTTTATTTTCATTTTCTCGGAAACTAGTAGGCCTAGAATTAAGATTTTTGGTTTAAAATGTTCGTAATGAATGCCTCTACAAATCTTGTTATGGTCAAAACCACGCCAGACTTACCGTTTTTGAGAAAAAATATGTGCATCGCACAATAACATACATATTTTTACATATTTTCAGCTAAAAGTATGGCATAATTTGGTTTATTTTCATTTTCTCGGAAACTAGTAGGCCTAGAATTAAGATTTTTGGTTTAAAATGTTCGTAATGAATGCCTCTACAAATCTTGTTATGGTCAAAACCACGCCAGACTTACCGTTTTTGAGAAAAAATATGTGCATCGCACAATAACATACATATTTTCAGCTAAAAGTATGGCATAATTTGGTTTATTTTCATTTTCTCGGAAACTAGTAGGCCTAGAATTAAGATTTTTGGTTTAAAATGTTCGTAATGAATGCCTCTACAAATCTTGTTATGGTCAAAACCACGCCAGACTTACCGTTTTTGAGAAAAAATATGTGCATCGCACAATAACATACATATTTTCAGCTAAAAGTATGGCATAATTTGGTTTATTTTCATTTTCTCGGAAACTAGTAGGCCTAGAATTAAGATTTTTGGTTTAAAATGTTCGTAATGAATGCCTCTACAAATCTTGTTATGGTCAAAACCACGCCAGACTTACCGTTTTTGAGAAAAAATATGTGCATCGCACAATAACATACATATTTTCAGCTAAAAGTATGGCATAATTTGGTTTATTTTCATTTTCTCGGAAACTAGTAGGCCTAGAATTAAGATTTTTGGTTTAAAATGTTCGTAATGAATGCCTCTACAAATCTTGTTATGGTCAAAACCACGCCAGACTTACCGTTTTTGAGAAAAAATATGTGCATCGCACAATAACATACATATTTTCAGCTAAAAGTATGGCATAATTTGGTTTATTTTCATTTTCTCGGAAACTAGTAGGCCTAGAATTAAGATTTTTGGTTTAAAATGTTCGTAATGAATGCCTCTACAAATCTTGTTATGGTCAAAACCACGCCAGACTTACCGTTTTTGAGAAAAAATATGTGCATCGCACAATAACATACATATTTTCAGCTAAAAGTATGGCATAATTTGGTTTATTTTCATTTTCTCGGAAACTAGTAGGCCTAGAATTAAGATTTTTGGTTTAAAATGTTCGTAATGAATGCCTCTACAAATCTTGTTATGGTCAAAACCACGCCAGACTTACCGTTTTTGAGAAAAAATATGTGCATCGCACAATAACATACATATTTTCAGCTAAAAGTATGGCATAATTTGGTTTATTTTCATTTTCTCGGAAACTAGTAGGCCTAGAATAAAGATTTTTTTTTTAAAATGTTCGTAATGAATGCCTCTACAAATCTTGTTATGGTCAAAACCACGCCAGACTTACCGTTTTTGAGAAAAAATATGTGCATCGCACAATAACATACATATTTTTACATATTTTCAGCTAAAAGTATGGCATAATTTGGTTTATTTTCATTTTCTCGGAAACTAGTAGGCCTAGAATAAAGATTTTTGGTTTAAAATGTTCGTAATGAATGCCTCTACAAATCTTGTTATGGTCAAAACCACGCCAGACTTACCGTTTTTGAGAAAAAATATGTGCATCGCACAATACCATACATATTTTCAGCTAAAAGTATGGCATAATTTGGTTTATTTTCATTTTCTCGGAAACTAGTAGGCCTAGAATTAAGATTTTTGGTTTAAAATGTTCGTAATGAATGCCTCTACAAATCTTGTTATGGTCAAAACCACGCCAGACTTACCGTTTTTGAGAAAAAATATGTGCATCGCACAATAACATACATATTTTTACATATTTTCAGCTAAAAGTATGGCATAATTTGGTTTATTTTCATTTTCTCGGAAACTAGTAGGCCTAGAATAAAGATTTTTGGTTTAAAATGTTCGTAATGAATGCCTCTACAAATCTTGTTATGGTCAAAACCACGCCAGACTTACCGTTTTTGAGAAAAAATATGTGCATCGCACAATAACATACATATTTTTACATATTTTCAGCTAAAAGTATTGCATAATTTGGTTTATTTTCATTTTCTCGGAAACTAGTAGGCCTAGAATTAAGATTTTTAGTTTAAAATGTTCGTAATGAATGCCTCTACAAATCTTGTTATGGTCAAAACCACGCCAGACTTACCGTTTTTGAGAAAAAATATGTGCATCGCACAATAACATACATATTTTCAGCTAAAAGTATGGCATAATTTGGTTTATTTTCATTTTCTCGGAAACTAGTAGGCCTAGAATTAAGATTTTTGGTTTAAAATGTTCGTAATGAATGCCTCTACAAATCTTGTTATGGTCAAAACCACGCCAGACTTACCGTTTTTGAGAAAAAATATGTGCATCGCACAATAACATACATATTTTTACATATTTTCAGCTAAAAGTATGGCATAATTTGGTTTATTTTCATTTTCTCGGAAACTAGTAGGCCTAGAATTAAGATTTTTGGTTTAAAATGTTCGTAATGAATGCCTCTACAAATCTTGTTATGGTCAAAACCACGCCAGACTTACCGTTTTTGAGAAAAAATATGTGCATCGCACAATAACATACATATTTTTACATATTTTCAGCTAAAAGTATGGCATAATTTGGTTTATTTTCATTTTCTCGGAAACTAGTAGGCCTAGAATTAAGATTTTTGGTTTAAAATGTTCGTAATGAATGCCTCTACAAATCTTGTTATGGTCAAAACCACGCCAGACTTACCGTTTTTGAGAAAAAATATGTGCATCGCACAATAACATACATATTTTCAGCTAAAAGTATGGCATAATTTGGTTTATTTTCATTTTCTCGGAAACTAGTAGGCCTAGAATTAAGATTTTTGGTTTAAAATGTTCGTAATGAATGCCTCTACAAATCTTGTTATGGTCAAAACCACGCCAGACTTACCGTTTTTGAGAAAAAATATGTGCATCGCACAATAACATACATATTTTCAGCTAAAAGTATGGCATAATTTGGTTTATTTTCATTTTCTCGGAAACTAGTAGGCCTAGAATTAAGATTTTTGGTTTAAAATGTTCGTAATGAATGCCTCTACAAATCTTGTTATGGTCAAAACCACGCCAGACTTACCGTTTTTGAGAAAAAATATGTGCATCGCACAATAACATACATATTTTCAGCTAAAAGTATGGCATAATTTGGTTTATTTTCATTTTCTCGGAAACTAGTAGGCCTAGAATTAAGATTTTTGGTTTAAAATGTTCGTAATGAATGCCTCTACAAATCTTGTTATGGTCAAAACCACGCCAGACTTACCGTTTTTGAGAAAAAATATGTGCATCGCACAATAACATACATATTTTCAGCTAAAAGTATGGCATAATTTGGTTTATTTTCATTTTCTCGGAAACTAGTAGGCCTAGAATTAAGATTTTTGGTTTAAAATGTTCGTAATGAATGCCTCTACAAATCTTGTTATGGTCAAAACCACGCCAGACTTACCGTTTTTGAGAAAAAATATGTGCATCGCACAATAACATACATATTTTCAGCTAAAAGTATGGCATAATTTGGTTTATTTTCATTTTCTCGGAAACTAGTAGGCCTAGAATTAAGATTTTTGGTTTAAAATGTTCGTAATGAATGCCTCTACAAATCTTGTTATGGTCAAAACCACGCCAGACTTACCGTTTTTGAGAAAAAATATGTGCATCGCACAATAACATACATATTTTCAGCTAAAAGTATGGCATAATTTGGTTTATTTTCATTTTCTCGGAAACTAGTAGGCCTAGAATAAAGATTTTTGGTTTAAAATGTTCGTAATGAATGCCTCTACAAATCTTGTTATGGTCAAAACCACGCCAGACTTACCGTTTTTGAGAAAAAATATGTGCATCGCACAATAACATACATATTTTTACATATTTTCAGCTAAAAGTATGGCATAATTTGGTTTATTTTCATTTTCTCGGAAACTAGTAGGCCTAGAATTAAGATTTTTGGTTTAAAATGTTCGTAATGAATGCCTCTACAAATCTTGTTATGGTCAAAACCACGCCAGACTTACCGTTTTTGAGAAAAAATATGTGCATCGCACAATAACATACATATTTTCAGCTAAAAGTATGGCATAATTTGGTTTATTTTCATTTTCTCGGAAACTAGTAGGCCTAGAATTAAGATTTTTGGTTTAAAATGTTCGTAATGAATGCCTCTACAAATCTTGTTATGGTCAAAACCACGCCAGACTTACCGTTTTTGAGAAAAAATATGTGCATCGCACAATAACATACATATTTTCAGCTAAAAGTATGGCATAATTTGGTTTATTTTCATTTTCTCGGAAACTAGTAGGCCTAGAATAAAGATTTTTGGTTTAAAATGTTCGTAATGAATGCCTCTACAAATCTTGTTATGGTCAAAACCACGCCAGACTTACCGTTTTGAGAAAAAATATGTGCATCGCACAATAACATACATATTTTCAGCTAAAAGTATGGCATAATTTGGTTTATTTTCATTTTCTCGGAAACTAGTAGGCCTAGAATTAAGATTTTTGGTTTAAAATGTTCGTAATGAATGCCTCTACAAATCTTGTTATGGTCAAAACCACGCCAGACTTACCGTTTTTGAGAAAAAATATGTGCATCGCACAATAACATACATATTTTTACATATTTTCAGCTAAAAGTATGGCATAATTTGGTTTATTTTCATTTTCTCGGAAACTAGTAGGCCTAGAATTAAGATTTTTGGTTTAAAATGTTCGTAATGAATGCCTCTACAAATCTTGTTATGGTCAAAACCACGCCAGACTTACCGTTTTTGAGAAAAAATATGTGCATCGCACAATAATAACATTTACATATTTATTTCAGCTAAAAGTATGGCATAATTTGGTTTATTTTCATTTTCTCGGAAACTAGTAGGCCTAGAATTAAGATTTTTGGTTTAAAATGTTCGTAATGAATGCCTCTACAAATCTTGTTATGGTCAAAACCACGCCAGACTTACCGTTTTTGAGAAAAAATATGTGCATCGCACAATAACATACATATTTTCAGCTAAAAGTATGGCATAATTTGGTTTATTTTCATTTTCTCGGAAACTAGTAGGCCTAGAATAAAGATTTTTGGTTTAAAATGTTCGTAATGAATGCCTCTACAAATCTTGTTATGGTCAAAACCACGCCAGACTTACCGTTTTTGAGAAAAAATATGTGCATCGCACAATAACATACATATTTTCAGCTAAAAGTATGGCATAATTTGGTTTATTTTCATTTTCTCGGAAACTAGTAGGCCTAGAATTAAGATTTTTGGTTTAAAATGTTCGTAATGAATGCCTCTACAAATCTTGTTATGGTCAAAATCACGCCAGACTTACCGTTTTTGAGAAAAAATATGTGCATCGCACAATACCATACATATTTTCAGCTAAAAGTATGGCATAATTTGGTTTATTTTCATTTTCTCTGAAACTAGTAGGCCTAGAATTAAGATTTTTGGTTTAAAATGTTCGTAATGAATGCCTCTACAAATCTTGTTATGGTCAAAACCACGCCAGACTTACCGTTTTTGAGAAAAAATATGTGCATCGCACAATAACATACATATTTTCAGCTAAAAGTATGGCATAATTTGGTTTATTTTCATTTTCTCGGAAACTAGTAGGCCTAGAATTAAGATTTTTGGTTTAAAATGTTCGTAATGAATGCCTCTACAAATCTTGTTATGGTCAAAACCACGCCAGACTTACCGTTTTTGAGAAAAAATATGTGCATCGCACAATAACATACATATTTTCAGCTAAAAGTATGGCATAATTTGGTTTATTTTCATTTTCTCGGAAACTAGTAGGCCTAGAATTAAGATTTTTGGTTTAAAATGTTCGTAATGAATGCCTCTACAAATCTTGTTATGGTCAAAACCACGCCAGACTTACCGTTTTTGAGAAAAAATATGTGCATCGCACAATACCATACATATTTTCAGCTAAAAGTATGGCATAATTTGGTTTATTTTCATTTTCTCGGAAACTAGTAGGCCTAGAATTAAGATTTTTGGTTTAAAATGTTCGTAATGAATGCCTCTACAAATCTTGTTATGGTCAAAACCACGCCAGACTTACCGTTTTTGAGAAAAAATATGTGCATCGCACAATAACATACATATTTTCAGCTAAAAGTATGGCATAATTTGGTTTATTTTCATTTTCTCGGAAACTAGTAGGCCTAGAATTAAGATTTTTGGTTTAAAATGTTCGTAATGAATGCCTCTACAAATCTTGTTATGGTCAAAACCACGCCAGACTTACCGTTTTTGAGAAAAAATATGTGCATCGCACAATAACATACATATTTTCAGCTAAAAGTATGGCATAATTTGGTTTATTTTCATTTTCTCGGAAACTAGTAGGCCTAGAATTAAGATTTTTGGTTTAAAATGTTCGTAATGAATGCCTCTACAAATCTTGTTATGGTCAAAACCACGCCAGACTTACCGTTTTTGAGAAAAAATATGTGCATCGCACAATAACATACATATTTTCAGCTAAAAAGTATGGCATAATTTGGTTTATTTTCATTTTCTCGGAAACTAGTAGGCCTAGAATTAAGATTTTTGGTTTAAAATGTTCGTAATGAATGCCTCTACAAATCTTGTTATGGTCAAAACCACGCCAGACTTACCGTTTTTGAGAAAAAATATGTGCATCGCACAATAACATACATATTTTTACATATTTTCAGCTAAAAGTATGGCATAATTTGGTTTATTTTCATTTTCTCGGAAACTAGTAGGCCTAGAATTAAGATTTTTGGTTTAAAATGTTCGTAATGAATGCCTCTACAAATCTTGTTATGGTCAAAAACCACGCCAGACTTACCGTTTTTGAGAAAAAATATGTGCATCGCACAATAACATACATATTTTTACATATTTTCAGCTAAAAGTATGGCATAATTTGGTTTATTTTCATTTTCTCGGAAACTAGTAGGCCTAGAATTAAGATTTTTGGTTTAAAATGTTCGTAATGAATGCCTCTACAAATCTTGTTATGGTCAAAACCACGCCAG